>VMBQ01000900.1:0-29281 GCA_007657795.1 Dreissena rostriformis | reverse complement strand
GCATACTCAAGGTTCTGTTTGGTACTTACAGTGCATACTCGAGGTTCTGTTTGGTACTTACAGAGCATACTCAAGGTTCTGTTTGGTACTTACAGCGCATACTCGAGGTTCTGTTTGGTACTTACAGAGCATAATCAAGGTTCTGTTTGGTACTTACAGCGCATACTCGAGGTTCTGTTTGGTACTTACAGTGCATACTTGAGGCTCTGTCTGGTACTTACGGTGCATATTCGAGATTCTGTTTGGTTTTTAGACTATCAACTTACTGCACATATATAAAGTTCTGTTGGTACTTAAAGACTATCAATTAACAGCGCATACTCGAGGTTCTGTTTGGTACTTACAGTGCATACTCAAGGTTCTGTTTGGTACTTACAGTGCATACTCGAGGTTCTGTTTGGTACTTACACTGCATACTCGAGGTTCTGTTTGGTACTTACAGCACAAACTCGAGGTTCTGTTTAGTACTTACAGGGCATACTTGAGGTTCTGTTTAGTACTTACAGGGCATACTCGAGGTTCTGTTTGGTACTTACAGCCCAAACTCGAGGTTCTGTTTAGTACTTACAGTGCATACTCAAGGTTCTGTTTGGTACTTACAGTGCATACTCAAGGTTCTGTTTGGTACTTACAGCACATACTCAAGGTTCTGTTTGATACTTACAGCGCATACTCGAGGTTCTGTTTAGTACTTACAGTGCATACTCAAGGTTCTGTTTGGTACTTACAGCACATACTCGAGGTTCTGTTTAGTACTCACAGTGCATACTCAAGGTTCTGTTTGGTACTTACAGCGCATACTCAAGGTTCTGTTTAGTACTTACAGTGCATACTTGAGGTTCTGTTTAGTACTTACAGCACATACTGGAGGTTCTGTTTAGTACTTACAGCGCATACTCTAGGTTCTGTTTAGTACTTACAGCGCATACTCGAGGTTCTGTTTAGTACTTACAGCGCATACTCGAGGTTCTGTTCAGTACTAACAGCGCATACTCTAGGTTCTGTATGGTACTTACAGGGCATACTCGAGATTCTGTATGGTACTTAAAGCACATACTCGAGGTTCTGTTAAGTACTTACAGGGCAAACTCGAGGTTCTGTTTGGTACTTTCGAGGATCAGCTCTGCTTTCTCCACCTCCGATGCTGAAAAACACAAACAGTCCATAGTTTTCAAATCATGATTTTGTATAATAATTATTTATCAGTTATTAAGCTGTTGACCTAAAAAATGCTAGTAAACGCACTATTTTTACTGGCATTTGTATGGTGGCATAGAACTGCCTTAGGATAACCACATAAGTTTTGTGATAATAATAGTGTTTTTTATGCTTTTGAACCAGATTAAAACTCAGCCTAGATATTGTCAGGATAAACATTCTGACCAAATTTTATTAGGATTGAGTCATGAATGAGGCCTCTAGAGTGGTAACAAGGTTTTTCTAAGATTTGACCTGGTGATCTAGTTTTATTCATATACAAAGTTAGCCTCCAAAAATTATCAAGATAAAGATTCTGACCAAGTTTCATCAAGATTGAGTCGTAAATGTGGCCTTTTGAGTGGTAACAAAAAGGTTATTCTAAGATTTGACCTGGTTACCTAGTTTTTGAATGTGCATGACCCACATTTGAACTCTGTCTAGAAAATCTCAAGATAAACATTCCGACTGAGTCATAAATGTGGCCTCTAGAGTGTTGAAAAGTTTTATCTCAGACTTTGACCTTGCAAGGTTTTGTTTAAGATTTGACATAGTGACCTAGTTTTTGGACACACTTGATACAGTTTCAAACTCGGCCTTGATATTTTCTAGATAAACATTCGCGCCAAGTTTCATCAAATTTGGATGGAAAGGTTGACCTCTAGAGTTGTAAAGAGCTAAAAATTGATGATGCACACCGAAGCCGCACACAGCACGACTCCTGACATATTGTGATGACATTAGCTCACCTTGAGCACTTCATACTCAGGTGAACTAAACACGGACAAAGGGACCTATTTCTTTACAATCATCTACACATTAAAATCATTCACATACATATGGATGGACAAGTGCAATGATTAATGCCTCCCACTCTGTGGGGGGCTTAAAAATGATCAAAAGTACTGTAAGTTTTAAAGCAAATGTCATGGGAGAATTCTTATTTTACCAAATATATTAAAAGAATACAAGGACAATACATCAACTGAGTCAAAGAATGTTACTTAAAACATGAAATGTACTTTTTCACCTAAAAAGGCAACGCAAATTATGTCTATTTAATGTTTAATGTCTCGTTTTTATTTAACACAAAACAAAACTTTTAAATTCTAATTAACATCTTAAATAACTACAGAAAAATTGCATACTGTGTCTGTCCATGATGATTTCATAGAATCCAGATATTTAAATAACTGAATGCTGTCATTTTTACTCTGACAAAATGAAAAATAAAAATTGTAAACAAACCAAATTGACATTGTTGTAAAATTTGCATTGATTATTGAACGATAATAAACTATTTTTAAGTTAAATGTTTTGGAAAATGTAATAGGAAAAGACTGGGCAAACAGTAATTATAGTGATTGCCAACAGAATGGCCTGACTTTCCAATATTCAAGTACCTTGGACAATAACAAAATAATCTGATTGCTTTTGACAGTGCTTAACAATCTATTGGAAACCATTTTAACAAACATATCACCAGTTTTACATTGTGGATCATGAAACTTCATAAAGGATTATATACATTTATATAGTAAATGTATTGCTTGTTTAAAAGATTCTCATGCTCAAATAATTTCCTAAATTTATCCACAAATTTACTTTGTGAATGTGTTACCGCATTTAACATTTATTGAATCATTCATACCGTAATTAAATTATTTTATAGATCTGCGTTTCTGCAAAAAAATATTGGCCAATAATACAAAAACTAAAAATCAAAAACTATTTGTACATAATTGTACTCAACAATTATATTTCATAGATTATCAATTATAACCAGTAACATATAGCAGTGCAAACAAATCATTGGCAGCCTATGCTGTACATGTTCCTATACTGGGGTGGCCATGTATTTCAACTTGTTTATTATCGATACTTCATGAAGAAGTCCTTGGGATTATTGGTTTGTTTAATTTTCAATATTCAACGTTTTGAAAGCCGACAATAAAGACAAGCAATTCAGGACAAAGATTTTTAGTATGAAAAGGTACCATAAACCAAATTTAGAGCATTTGTAATTGGCTCAATTAAATGGATACTTAAGTTAACATATTGAAGTGAAATATAATTCATTATGAAACATCATAACATAAATACTTTAGATTATCATTTGAAGCCACTTTTGAATAGCTGCGTAAAAAGCTAACATTAAAATCTTGCTTGTGGTGATACTTGAATCCGGGCATCATAAAAATGATCAACAGAAAAGTCCAGGACTTATATAAGGGGTTGGCCTAGAGTCAAATTTAAGGGAAAAGTCACTTCTCTCTTGACTGGGATGAGGGATAAATCAAGGAGAAGTTTACACATTTACCTCTGATCTCAAGATTTCGTATGCGATCTTCTTTGAACTTTACATCGACTTGCATCTTCTCGAGGTGTTCCACTTTCTTCTTGTGATCGAGGCGGAGCCTGTCCAGGGCCTCGCTCGTGCGCACGAGATTCCGTGTGGCGTCCGTCTGCCCCGTCATGAGGTCCTGCAGACGGTTCTGCAATATCTGCAAACAACCGAGTCTCGTTCTGAGAAAACTGGGCTTAATGAATGTGCGTGAAGTGTTATCCCAGATATGCCTGTGTGGTCCCCACAGGCTTATCAGGAACGACACTTTCCGCTTTTATGGATTATTTTTTTTTATAGGAAGTCTCTTTTAAAAGGAAAAGCCAGTCTAGACGGAAAGGGTCGTCCCTGATTAGCCTGTGCGGACTGCACAGGCTAATCTAGCACAACACTTTACGCTCATGCAATATCTGTAAACAAATGATGACTTGTGAAACTGCTGGGCCCAGTTTTCCTAGAACCCGGCTTATATAAAGCTCCTTATAGTGTCATTACAGCAGAGCATGTCACTACTCTGTCCTCCGCATCATGTTTGCCCCTTACTTGCAGAAAAGATGTCACTGTGACCTTTACCTTTGATCTCTTGATTTGAAAATCATATAAGGACATACTTCCTCAAGACTAACTAGCATACTAATTTATGTGATCCGAAGAATTCTCTAGATATTGTATAAAAGCAATTTTCATGTTACAAGCATATGTGACCTTGATCTACGATAAGCATCTTTCGTTCCTCCCATGTAACTAGCATAGTAATTAAGATGATCGTAAAAAAAAAGTGTTCTCTAGATATTATGTGAAAACCTATTTCATGATACATCCCCCTGTGACCTTGACCATTGACCTGATGACCTCAAACACCAGAATAACCAATAGCCATTTGCACGATTGAATGTCAAAGCATTCACAAGATATGGTGCGGAAACAAATGTCCTGTGACAAGCCACTGTGGACTTGACCTTTGACCTGTTGACCTCAAATCAATTGCTACATTCTTTCCTCCCAAGTAAACAGCATACCAATTAAGAAGGTTGTATGTCAAAGAATGATCATGCATAAACCTTTTTCTTGATACAAGCTCATGTGACCTTGACCTTTGGTCTGGTAACCTCCTAGTAAACACTTTACCAGTTTGCATGATCCAAGGTTAAAGTGTTCTAAAAATAATGTGCTGAAACGAGTTTCCTGTTACATCCCCCCTGACAACCGAGCTGGAATTATTTTATTTGCATTGCAGTGAGTACTTCTAGGCAGTTTACCCCTGCAAGGCGTTGCGGAGTTTGATATTTGCCATGCCAGACAGATACAAACTGAAACATAGTCCAGAACTGGTATTGATGCAGAAGGAGGAGACCGTGTTAAGCCTGCCGTTTCGGTGGTGAAGATGGAGAATTCAATCAGCGAGTGCAGTTTGAACGTAATGAAAGCATAGGAGATATTGCACCAGAGCTCCAGATAAGGGTCATATTTTCGTAATAAAGAATAATTTTTCAAGTCCTTTACGTATTTAATTTTTAAATCTGGTCGTACCATTAAGAATTACAAAATCAAGTTACGAATATTATTTTTACATCGGTTAGTATCGATTTTTGTTGAGTTCTTTTTGCGTATTAAAGATCTTTTCGGTACTTATATAGAATGGTTATCAGGTTTGTTTAACAAAGCGCATTTTTTCCAATAAAAGTGGCTTGTACAGTCTATCTGTCAAAAAAAATGGCTGCGCCCAGAGGATGTCCTAAAAAACTGCAAAGCGTGCAAAAAACACGCTTTTAACATATTGTACCCAAAATGAGCCAAAGTTGAATGTTAAGAAAGACATTATAGAAAAGATCGTAAACGATGTTGTATGTTTAGTTTCCAACACAGTCGGAAAAGCTTAAAAAACCGCGACACGATGGGTCCAAACTTAAACAAAAAACATTGGATGAATGGAAGGGACAATTCCCGTGGCTAATTGTTGAAAAGATTGAAGGGGAGATCCGTTTGAATTGTGAAATATGTCATTTAGAAAAGTTAAGAATTATTTTCCAAAACTTAGTAGAAACGTTAAGAATAAAATTTCAGAGTTAAGAATTCTTTTGGAAAATCTGGTAGTAATGTTAAGAATTTCACAAAACCTTATCTGGAGCTCTGTTGCACTGACCTAATGTTTGTAATATGTGTTTAGAAATAAATCAACTAAACACTTAACTCCTGGTTATTGTCTCTAAAATTTAGTGTTCACTTAACGTCTGTCCAGAAAAAGTCAAAACAAAAAGTTAAAACAAAGAACAATCCAAAATAAAAATTAATGTCCGATGAGCTATTAATAAACTTCTTTCACAATACCTGTTTCAAAATGGTTAGTACAAAAAGACAACATAACACTAAATCATACAATGCTAGTTTGTACATGTTTAGTGTCAGAGTGTATTGAGTGAAGAGAATGTGGAAGAACTTGGAAAAGCATTAGCAGCACTAAGTCTTCATAAAATACCAAGGTATGAAATCTGACTGCACAAATAACCAATCAAAGTGCCCATCTCACCAAGTATTCCATGCCAATCTCTTATCTCAAGAGAGCTTCTCAACCTGACAGAATAAATTGGCACTCTAAGCTCTTATCATATGCCAATTAGTTTTTGAACTTTTAACATGATTTGTAAACTAGAAAATGAAATTATAATAACATAAGCAAACTTTAAGGTTAAGTTTAATAACGTCTTTGAAAACATTTTTCTTTTATAGTGATAAAATATTATTAATATATTTTACAGGCATAGCGCTAAGCTTGTTATGCTTCTGACATTAACATTTTGACTACAACAGTTTCATATCATTTTTGCATATAATTTATTTCATCACTAGTGGCATCATTATTTAACTTGTGCAGTTTCAATGTCAAAATTATACAAAAAATATGGCAAAATTTCTTTTAATTTCAAATGGCGGACAAAACATTGTCAAAAGAAATTGAATAAAATGCACTTTATTCCTTTGAGCGCTGGAACCGGATTTTGAAGGCCTTTGCAAACAGTTTGGATCCAGATGAGACGCCACAGAACGTGGCGTCTCATCAGGATCCAAACTGTTTGCAATTCTGATAGTATTCTTTGAAAAAAATCGAAGAAAATGCTTATTTTAGAAATTCAGCAGACGACATTTTAGCAGAAGACAAATTTCCCAGCATGCAAAGGGTTAACGTAATTATCATCCAAATCTCTGGCTGCAATGATTATTGTAGATCAACATATATGATCAGAAAGGAGATTGATTTTGCATTCTTTATTGCACAATGGCAGCTCAAACTTTTATTGTTAATCCAATCGAAGCTAAGCAATTTGTTTAACTAGAAAGGCAAAAAATAATGTGAATTACAACATGAGCTGGGAAGCTAAGTGACAAGAATGCAGTAAATTCACCAGCAGGTGTTCCCATACACAGAATACTCATAGGCTATTAATCAGGATTTCAACTTAGTAGATTTTTTGACCACCAACTGATGTCACTTGGGCGTAAAACATTTAAGTTTTCACTTTTCAAGATTGACTTTCTGTTTACCCTTTGCATGCTGGGAAATTTGTCGTCTGCTAAAATGTCGTCTGCTGAATTTCTAAAATTAGCATTTTCTTCGAATTTTTTCAAAGAATACTATCAGAATAGCAAACAGTTTGGATCCTGATGAGACGCTACGTTCTGTGGCGTCTCATCTGGATCCAAACTGTTTGCAAAGGCCTTCAAAATCCGGTTCCAGCGCTCAAAGGGTTAAGATAACGATATCCTTGACAGTCTAGATAGCAATAACATAACTTATCAGCAAAAGTGAGAATTATTAGAACCCCTGATTTTGTCCAAACACAAATCATTTGACGTCACAAGACACACATTTCAGTCAGGTTATAAAACAGATGCTTATTTATGCTATCATAATTGCTTTAATTACACAATGACAACAATACTAATGATCTTGCATATTGTCAATGTCCATAAAATAACTTTGTTAGCAAAAAAAAGTTTTCAAGAAATTTCAAAAGAAGCATGCTTTCTTTCAATTCCTATCTCAATTAATAATTTCCATTGCTGCATTAGATTTGTTTTTAAATATAAATCAAGGTAAACCCCAAGATATTGGGGTATTTTGCAACAAGAGGGCTTAAGATCCTCAACTTTTCTGAGGACCGCAATCATTTTCAAACTGAGCAGAGAAAGTTTGATGATGAATAGGTAAAAAATGTGATGTCTTGAGTGTGCACAAGGTTTCACAATAGCCAAATTAGGAAAACTGCCCTCTCGCTGGCAACAATATACTTTCAAAAAATTTCAAAATAATTGGTAGCCATTGGTTATTTATGCTCCTACTGGTATCGGACTCTTACCTGGTTCTCTTTCTTCTCATGTTCATATTTGTCCTGAAACTCCTCGAGTTCAGCCACCCGTGACTTCAACTCCGCCTTCTCTTTCTCCCTGCAAAACAGAAAATACCTGTTGGTGTATTTTTGCGAGTTAAAAAGGTAAACCTGGACAATGTTCAGTTCTCATATTTGTGAGTACATGTAGTATATTAAACCAAGCTGGGATGCTCAGTTGTCTCAGTGCTGGCATACAAAACACCAAGGAATTGTGGGTTAAAAGTCATGTTCAGCCACATTTACTTGTACGGATTGGTCCTGAAATTATTGGCAATTTTCCCCCTACACCTGATTCAATTTGGGCAGTTATCATATAATCCTTTAATTTATATCAATATTTTTTATAAACTTTCTGTTTTCTCAGTTTCAAATAAAAAGATGTCACGGTCTGAACTTGGTCACGTAAGGGAAGAGTTTGTGTGGGGCCCAGTTAGCTCAGTCAGGAGAGAACTCGCCCTGATAGCAAGGTGTCCTGGGTTCGAGCCCCGGACTGGCCGCACAATTTTCTCGTCCTGTGACATTTGGCCCCCAATGTGGGACTGTGAGTTTACCTGGTTATACTCTAACGAGACCCATGGATAATTATATAACACCGCAAATTTCTGTATTCGAGGACCAATACATTATCGAGTGGGGTTGTATGACACGGTCTGAACTTGGTCACGTTAGGGGGAAAGGTTGTGTGGCGGCCCGGTAAGCTCAGTCGGAAGACCACTCACCCTGATAGCGAGGTGTCCCGGGTTCGAGTCCCAGACTGGCTGCACAATTTTCTTGCCCAGTGACATTTTGGTGCTTTCTCTAACGTGACCAAGTACAGACCGCGACAAAGATATTAATACAGCATGTAACTACAGCTTATTGCTAATGCAAATGCATAAAGGAATATTAAATTTATCATCAAATCACTAATTGTCTCAAGTGCACTCAGTTACAACCCGGTAATTGAATAGCTTTGGCAAATAAGTGAACCATACGTCAAATCATGTCTAATCGATTACTGTGTAATTTAAACAAGGAAGCCACTCTTGTTGAGATTCAAGGGTCTTCTCTCACATTTTATCAGCTATTTGCTTAATATTTGTGACAGGTAGGGTGGCTAATTAAGGAATGTCCCAGCAATTAAGGGATTTCAGCAGGGACATTCTATATAGACCTTGGGGAAACTCTGCATATAACATGTTTGGTAAATTTGATTTGTGAATGAACACAGTTTTATTGGGACTACAGTCATGTACTCTGTAGATGTTTAGTTCTAACAAATCTACAAGCAGAGAAACAGATATAAAGGCAAATGTTTGCACAAACACCCATTCTGAACCACACTTAACTTGAGAAATAAGAATTTTAATTAGCGGTTACAAACTCCATTCATATGCTCAGACTACTCAAAACGCAAAATTAGAATGCCTAAAGATTGGTCAATACTCAACAGAACTGATAGTCAAATACTGGTAGTGAAAATGTGAATGTACAATGCAAGCTAAATATGACATGTTACTTTAAGCATTTGAGTAAAACCAATTTATGCTACGGTTTAAATTTATTCCATTTTGGCTACTTCAAACAATCAATGAATGTTAAAGGCATAACATAATTAATAATATCCACCCGAACAATCGGCACCCTGTTTTTTTTGCAATCCCGGACAATCGGCACCCGCTAAATTTGTCGACCTGGACAATTGGCACCCGATTTAATTGTAAACCCGGACAATCGGCACCCCATTAAAGGCGATTGATAAAACCCGTCAGCAACTTGTTGGACTTATTTTTCTAATCCGCTCATTGGTTTGGTAAAAGAGATGATCCCATCAACAAACTGTTTTATCAAACTAATTTGAGTGCTCATTGGTTTAATAACACCAGAGTGTAAACAATTTACAAACATCAAAGATAATTAAAGCGTATCTTAACTTATGATGTTTCCCGTAAACAACAAACTGTGAATGGAAATAAGTGTAAATAGAAGAACGAAAATGGACATGACTATTTCTGCTCCATTATTCCTCTCTTATGAGAAAATTTGTCGTTATGATTATGTCTTTAAAATTTGATAGCTACATGTATTATTTGACAACAAAATTAAATACAGGACAGACATTACAACATAGCCTTAAATCGGGTACCGATTGTCCGGGATTGCAAAAAACGCTGGGTGCCGATTGTCCGGGTGCTGTTTGTCCTACAATTATTTATAATCAGTGCTGATCTAATAAAGTCACTACTAAAGAATTCAAAAGTATTATATAATTGGTGTGGAAAAACTAAATTCTGGCAATATGAGACTGATCAGTTGCCCTGGCTTTATAATCAGACCAAACTTGATGGTGGACTTGACAGCTACTGCATGCATGTAAAATGTGCGGTCATTTCGATCTGAAGATTTATTGAAATTGGCCTATATGCATAAACAATTATGACAAATGATCGGCATCATGCAAAATGGTTCTAATGCCATATGCTGCCAGCTCAGCTTCAGACCAGCCTGCGTAGTCACACAGTCTAGTCAGGAGCTACCCTGTCCACTAATGAGACCACGAAGCCTTCAGTTACTTTAAAGCGTACAGGGTAGCTCTTGACCAGACTGTGCTTCTGCGCAGGATGGTCTGACGCCACGCTGGCCCCATATGGCATAAGACCCATTTTTCCATGTCATGGCACAAATGATGGTTACTAAGTGTACATAGAAATAGCAGTCGACAATCTTCTCAGAATAAACGCAAATGTTGTAATAATGTCTATATGCAGAAAAACGCTTCAAGGTAAATATTAATTTAAACATAACCTATATTTTTTTCTCCAAATTGACAGGTTTTTAATATTGCATCAAACTGCTGAGAGAAGATTGCATTATGTCTGTCTAACATAGTGGCACCTGAGGCAAATTAATCTGCAAACACAACATTGGAAATGAGCAGTGTCAACAGTAGACCCATCTTAACTTAAGTGCTAAGCAATTATGCTATGCAAATATTCCTTCCATGTGGGACATGCCCTGAAGAGCGGCATGTTAACTGACATCAGTCATAGAAACCATTTACGTCTACTCTGGGAAATTTAGCACATAGGGACACTATTTGCTTACACCATGAAAACTTGTGTTATGGTCACTTTAGAAACAAAATATTGCACACACAAAACTAAACTGGTTGCATTGTTGAATATTCTAATATCAATTTGACAATAACTAATTAAACATAAAACTTACTTCAGCAAACGTGTGTATAATAGGAATGCAATACTGTTGTAGCAATTGGAGTTTCAATTCTTTATATTAATACAGCAAACCATAAAATATCCTGTGCAAGCCATACCGTGTTATCAGCATATGTGAAAATACAAAGAAAGCCTTTTCTGGCGTATAAGGGATGATATCATTTGATAATTTTATTGAAAATCCTTTACAGACACATGAATAAAAATAGCATATTACACATTAAAAACAAAAACAAAACTATACATTTCACAAAACCAGATGTGTCCACAAAATAGGGCCATGCATAACTAGAGCTTTGTCACTAACATGACGTATACCCCCACATGCTGCATTGACACAGAATATTTTGCATGCTGTCTCACAAAACAAGAGAAGCTTATTTATGGCAATTTTTAAGAATTATTATGCCATTATCATTTATGGCCATTTTGACCTTTGAAATCTTGAATTCTTTGGCATGATACGCCATCCAATGCCTGTGAACAAAATTAATGTGGAGAGTAATATTAAAATCTCACAATGAATGACATAGTTATGGCCCAGACAAGCTTATTTATGGCCATTTTTGACCTTTGAACTCAAAGTGTGACCTTGACCTTGGAGATATCGACGTAATTTTATCGCGCAACACACCGTCCAATAATGGTTAACAAATGTGCCAATTGATTTCAAAATCCCACAATGAACGACATAGTAATGGCCTGGACAAGCTCAACTATGGCTATTTTTTACCTTTGAACTCATGTGTGACCTTGACCTTTGAGATATTGACGTAATTCTTTCGCGCGACACACCGTCCAATGATGGTGAACAAATGTGCCAATTGATTTCAAAGCCTCACAATGAACAACATAGCTATGGCCCGGACAAGCTCATTTATGGCCATTTTTGGCCTTTGACCTCAAAGTGTGACCTTGACCTTGAAGATATTAACGTAATTTTGTCGCGCGACACATTGTCCAATGATGGTGAACAAATGTGCCAAATGATTTTAAAATCCCTTGATGAACGACATAGTTATGGCCCGGACAAGCTCATTTATGGCCATTTTTGACCTTTGACCTCAAAGTGTGACCTTGACCTTTGAGATATTGAATTAATTCTTTCGCGTGACACACCGCCCAATGATGGTAAACAAATGTGCCAAATGATTTTAAAATCTCACAATGAACAACATAGTTATGGCCCGGACATGCTGATTTATGACCATTTTTTACCTTTGAACTGAAAGTGTGACCTTGACCTTGGAGATATCGACGTAATTCTTTCGCGGGACACACCGTCCAATAATGGTGAACAAATTTGCCAAATGATTTTCAAATCTCAATATGAACGACATAGTTATGGCCCGGACAAGCTCATTTATGGCCATTTTTGACCTTTGAATTCAAAGTCTGACCTTGACCTTGAAGATATCGACCTAATTCTTTCGCGCGACACACCGTCCAATGATGGTGAACAAATGTGCCAAATGATTTAAAAATCTCACAATGAACAACATAGTTATGGCCTGGACAAGCATTTTACCTTTGAACTCAAAGTGTGACCTTGACCTTGGAGATATCGACGTAATTTTTTCGCGTGACACACCGTCCAATGATGGTGAACAAATGTACCAAGTCATTTTAAAATCTAACGATAAATGACATAGTTATGGTCCGGACAAACTTTTGGTTTAAAATGCACTAAGTGACCCAGTGACCTAGTTTTTGACCCGGCATGACCCATATTCAAACTTGACCTAGACATCATCCAGATACAACTTCTGACCAAGTTTGGTGAAGATCGGATAATTTTTGGGACAGACCGACAGACAGACCAACCGACAAAGTGACTCCTATATAGCCCCCATTACCAATGGTAATGGGGGTATAAAAACTAGATTTTCATTGTTTTACTAATTACAGTCGAAACTCGATGGCTCAAACTCGCTTGGCTCGAATTTCTGGTTGGCTCGAACTCTCCTCGAAGCACTGATTTTTTATTACTACATATTCATATAATTTTTTGTCGGATGGCTCGAACTCGCTTGGCTAGAATTATCGGATGGCTGGAACTGTTTTCACATTCCCGGTGACAGTTTTCACACGTTCTTTTGTTGGGTTGGCTCGAATAAGCACCTTTTTTATTTAAAGCACGGGATAATCGATGTCGATCCGGTTGCAAACATGTAATGGACTCAATCGTTAATTGATTTGAGTAAAAGATGACATTTTGTATAAAATTGGTGTTTTTTTTTTGTAGTTGCAGTATTATTAGAGCTGAAAACGTGCTGATATAATTTTCTATATGATATTAATTTGATAAAGTGTAATTGTTTTAACATATTGGTTAATAAAAATATTAAGTTTATATTTGGTTCTTATTAATTCAAAAGCAGAAAGTAGTACGAAGTGGTACGGAGTTTATGCAGTATGAATACTCAATTTGTTCTTATGTTAGTAAACAAAAGTATATTAGAAATCGGATGGCTCGAATTCTGGATGGCTCAAACTATTGTTGTCGGTCTTGGCGAGTTCGAACCATCGGGTTTTGACTGTACATTATTTTAATTTAAATGCTTATGCAATCCCAAGCAAGGTCTGTATATATAAGGGGCCTACAAAAAATGTCATGCAAAACCTCTATCAAAAATTAAGTGAATAAGCAGAAACTGTTATCAGTAACAGTGACCTTCACCTTGACCACAGTGGCCACAAAGGAAATCCCACACTAAGTCTGCATATATGCTAGCTACGCAACACATTTCTGCACAATATCTCAAAGCCAAGTCAAGATATTTAGTGGCAACTGATTTTTTCTATATTTGGTAACTTTGACCTTGACCCCATCGACCCAAAATGCAATCCTGGCTGCTAGATGTGCTAACTTCACATAAATTACAGCAAAAAAGATCATTTTGTAAGCTACATACACCCACAATTTCATCAAAATATCTCCATCCTAAGTGAAGTTATTTAAAAGAAAGTTTTTACCTATTTTAAGCAAACATGATTGACCTGACTAGCCCCAATTGCTGGTTCCCTGTGCACGCTTGCTAGACTAGTCCCAATTGCTGGTTCCCTGTGCACGCTTGCTAGACTAGTCCCAATTGCTGGTTCCCTGTGCACGCTTGCTAGACTAGTCCCAATTGCTGGTTCCCTGTGCACGCTTGCTATATCCAAAGTTTCATTAAAGTTGGTCCATGCAAATTGAAGTTATTGATTAACGAACACAAACCATTACCTAAATTTTAGGAACAAAAGGTGAATTATTCTGCTTAATTGTGGGTCATAGTTATGGCCCTTTTTCAGTGACCATATATAATGACCACTAAGACATACATTGATATTAAACTGAATATCTGTAAAAAAAAGATAATGAGTCATAAGATGCAAACGTTAAACTGATTAAGGGGTATTATTCTGCTACGTTTTAGGTCAGAGTTATAAGAATTGATCAGTGACCTTGCATAATGATCCCTAAAACTTCATGTAGTTCAAATGAATATCTGTCGTAGTTACAGAGATATGTACTTGTTGTACGCAAACCAAATCCTTAATTTCTTCTTGCTCGCAAACCTCAACCTGATTGTACGAGTACAAAAGGGGGCATTGTTCCGCTGACACTTGTCACAAATATAGGGTATGGTCAGTTTCAGATTATGACAACCCTGAACACATAATTCTTAGCGACGTTTGACGCGATAGGCCTTGGCTTCACAGACCTCCCATTGCTCAAAGAAATTTATTATTGATAAAGTTTGTATATATATACATGTAGTCATTTGATATGTTGCATTGTATATAATGAGTTGTGTATTGACATTGATAATGTGTTAGTGTAATAATAATTCTTTTAACTTAACATTCAGTCTTGTTCATTTGTTGGCCCATTTAAATTTCAGATTATGACAACCCTGAACACATATATAAACTTGCAAATCAGACTTATGGGCCTTTGTAAGTGACCTTAAATTTTGAAGATTTTGAAGACATGTATGAAGTTTCAATTACATATGTATAGTAGTTACAGAGATATGTACTTTGTGAACAAAAACCTCAACATAAATTTCATGTTGCATGCAAATCTTAACAAGACTTATAAGTGCACAAGGGGGCATAATCCATATGATTAGTCTAAAATTAGTCTAAGAAATATTGAGCTATTCATGTTTACAGTTTTCACACCAAGTATTGATACAAATAGATCATTATGACTTTTAAACCGTTAATTTAATATTTGTATTAGTGGTCAAAACAGACACAAGCCCATAACATGAAAAAGTGTGAAAAATGCTTTTCAAGATGTTCACTTTTATATCAACGAGGCTTTCAACATTTTCTTGCTGCACAGTAACACAATACCAACCAGCTTTTTTCTATGAATGCCCAAGAACTATTCTTTACACAACATAAACAGGTTGCCGTGGAGTAGTGGATATAGTGTTCCCCTAGCAACTGGGAGGTCACGGGTTCCGTTCGATACCCACTGTGGGAGCATCCTTTAGATTTCGCCCATAGACACCAAGTACTGGTTCTAGTCCCAGGAAACGGACTCGAGAGTGTTTCAAATAAGCCTGAGGCTTTCCATGCAATCAAGCTAAAATAGCTATGTTTAAACAATACACAACATAAACAAGAGCTGTCACCATAGGATGACATATGCCCCCATTTTTGTTAACCTAAACGCAAAGTGTTTTTCCACATTTTTCGAAACCTAAACGCAAAGTGTGACGGAATTTCAGACGGACAGACAGAAGGACAGACAGACGGACAGTGGGATCACTATATGCCCACCTTTGGGGGCATAAAAAGGAAGACAAATCAAAGCACATTGAACATGAACAAACCCTCGCCCACTCACCAGAGTTCCATGTCCGCCTCCAAATTTTCCACATATTTTGAGAAATTTTTGTCTAAAGAACTCTGCGATCCGTAACGTTTACGCGGCGCAATTATAGGCCTCTCTGAGGTAACTACACTAACTGCCTTTTTCCATTGCTCACTCATTGTCACACTACTAGCAAGTGAAAGCCTGTAGGGCTCATGAGTTCCACATTTTTATTTATTTGTTACACATATTCCATAAATGCGCTTTCATGCAAATCATCAACCAGTTCCTTTTTTACTAGATCTCTACACAGGTTTATCTAAATACAATCAGGTTTAGAATAAAAACTTCTATTCAATTCCAAACAGTTTCAATTTGAATGAGCTTGTACCTATCAATTTTAACTATTACATGATCTTGAAACTGTCAATTTAAAATATTAAATTTCAGTCACTTGCCACAAGCCATCTTAAAAATATTTGTTCAATCATTTTAACTGATTTAGCTTACCCTTTAGATTTACAACATTAAGAAAAGTGGTGTAATAAACTACCAATCAATTTGGAATAACTACCATTACCTCCCGTCAGAAAAACATCTAACAAAAATCCAAAAAACAAAAACATCTTACTTAATCAGAAGCAATTTGTATTTCCACAATTGATCCATTTTTTTTTATTTTTTTTTAAGACATCACTACAATACAATACAGCTTTTAATATCATATACAATTTGTTTATCTACATCATAACAAAGTTAAACTTTTCAATTTTGATTTTATGCCAGTTAAAATTAAAATGGATTTGCTATCTTGAACTTTTTATATTAAATTTTTCATTGTCTTCAAAATTGACGCTTTGATGATATAAAAATTGATTTTTAAATCCACCTAGATTCCCAAACTGTTTATCTGTTTCTGCCCTGCAACTGAGCTATTCAAGGATGACTATGATCATCAATAAAATCTTCATTTATTTAATATATTCCAGTGTGTGTTAAAATGACAGTGAATACATCTTTAGCGCCTTAACACCTATGAGATAAAAGTAAGCTTCTTGTGTTGATTAGCCCACTCATAGCTATTCAATTAATTTCTTATTCACGGCCTAATATTTGTGAACAGGTATTGTCAGGGATTCTAATCCCATTCAGTTTTTATTTCTCAATCCAATAATAGAAATGCCAAATATAAAAATGGCCCAAAAAGTATAATACCACCAATTCTATCACTGTTTTGCATAAATGAATCAAACTACGATGATTAATTATCCAAGTTTTTCATGGCAATAAAAACTTACATGCCCAAAAAGGGCAACACATGAAAGATTTTGCCTAGAGGTCTCTAAAACATAATTCCAATGCTCTTTCTTTTGTAAAAATTCAACCTTAAAAATCGATTTTTTATGATCTTTTCGCAATTTAATGTCAGCCACTATCAACAGCTTGTAGAAATAAAAATCCAATTCCAAAATATATTTGGAAAACTACTGCCTACTTTACATTTAATGATACTTTAATTCCAATCGAAATTACACTTCTAGTATGAAAACTTCATCGAGAGTAATTGCTACAATTTTCCATTTGACAATGACCTACAGATATTAACTATTAACTGAGACGCTCCGTTGAAAACCTGATTTCGCACATAACAATACAAAATTCAAGGATACAATACCAAAGTATATTAACACCAGACTAGATCTCTATTTCAATTTAACAAATATTTATATAGGGATTAAATACACAAATGATGACACTTAAAAAAAAATAAACCGAAAGAATAATAAATATGCGATCAATCAAATGGTATTAATTGAACTACAGGGCTATTTGATCAATTACATCATTAACGGCCTTGAACATTTTAGAATTGTGGATGGATTATTGAACTGATTATAGGTCCTGAAAATGTTTGGCTTTTTAACCGATTTATGCCTTGTGGACTCTCCAATCCTTCTAAAGTGGATCAATTTATTTCCAAAATTAGGGATGTCTAGTATATTTATTTCTATATTTAGAATATTTCTAACAGAAATTCCTTTAAGCAAACAGCACAGACCCAGATGAGACGCCGCATAATGCTGCGTCTCATCTGGGTCTACGCTGTTTGCCAAGGCCTTTTTTTCTACATGCTAGGCATAAATGGGTTGAGGTAGATAAATCCTGATTCCTGTTCTACCAAAGCAAGTAATATTGCCCTGGGACACTTTTCAGACTCGACAGAGACAAACAAGGAGCAATGTAATGACCAACCTTACAAACTTATTATAAGTGATGATCACATGAGATTATGTTCATGATCCCATGAGATTATGTTCAGTGTTAATGCAAACAATTTCAACATACACTATGTTCAGTCTTAATGTCAAAAAATTTACCAGGTAAGCATAGACTTTGTTCAGTCCTAATGTCAAAGAAATTCAGCATAGATTATGTTCAGTCTTAATGTCAAAGAAATTCAGCATAGATTATGTTCAGTCTTAATGTCAAAGAATTTAAGCATAGATTATATTCAGTCTTAATGTCAAAGAATTCCAAATAGACTATGTTCAGTCTTAATGTCAAAGAATTTCAGCATAGTGTTAAGTCTTAATGTAACAGAATTTCAGCATAGACTATGTCCAGTCTTAATGTCAAAATATTTCAGCACAGATTATGTCCAGTCTTAATGTCAAAGAATTTCAGCATAGACTATGTTCAGTCTTAATGTCAAAACATTTAAGCATAGACTATGTTCAGTCTTAATGTCTAAGAATTTCAACATAGACTATGTTCAGTCTTAATGTCAAAACATTTAAGCATAGACTATGTTCAGTCTTAATGTCGAAGAATTTCAGCATAGACTATGTTCAGTCTTAATGTCAAAACATTTAAGCATAGGCTATGTTCAGTCTTAATGTCAAAACATTTAAGCACAGACTATGTTCAGTCTTAATGTCGAAGAATTTCAACATACACTATGTTCAGTTTTAATGTCAAAGAATTTCAACATAGACTATGTTCAGTTCTAATATCAAAGAATTTCAACATAGACTCTGTTCAGTTTTAATGTCAAAGAATTTCAACATAGACTATGTTCAGTCTTAATGTCAAAGAATTTCAACATAGACTATGTCTAGTCTTAATGTCAAAGAATTTCAATATAGACTATGTTCAGTTCTAATGTCAACGAATTTCAACATAGACTATGTTCAGTCTTAATGTCATAGAATTTCAACATAGACTATGTTCAGTCTTTATGTCAAAGAATTTCAACATAGACTATGTTCAGTCTAAATGTCAAAGAATTTCAACATAGACTATGTTCAGTCTTAATGTCCAAGCATTTCAACATAGACTATGTTCAGTTCCAATGTCAAAGAATTTCAGCAAAGACTATGTTCAGTTCTAATGTCAAAGAATTTCAACATAGACTATGTTCAGTCTTAATGTCAAAGAATTTCAACATAGACTATGTTCAGTCTTAATGTCAAAGAATTTCAACATAGACTATATTCAGTCTTCATGTCAAAGAATTTCAGAATAGAATATGTTCAGTCTTAATGTCAAAGAATTTCAGCAAAGACTATGTTCAGTCTTACTGTTAACAACTTTTAACATAAATATGTTTGAAAATGAAAAGTTCTTCTTCAGAAGCTGTTAAATGTTCTGCATCTTTGTTTGATATTTTGAATTGTTGAGGACACATAAACAACAGGACATCGTTACTGCAGTTTGTGTGTTTTTTAAAGAAAAACCAACAAAAAGCCAAGTTTTCAATGAAAATACAATTCAACATGCAATTGCATGTTCTGTCTAAAACAAGAGATGTGTTTGTCAGAAACACAATGCCCCCCTATTGTGCCGCTTTGAAATAAAATTGCAATATATCATTTGTCAGGTTTAGAAATTATCTCCCTTTTAAAGCTGAATACTTCCCTTGGATTGTATTTTTTTACCTTTGACCTTGACCTTTCACCACTCAAAATGTGCAGCTCCATGAGATACACATGCATGCCAAATATCAAGTTGCTATCTTCAATATTGCAAAAGTTATGGCCAACGTTAAAGTTTACGGACGGACGGACGGACAGACAGACAGTTCAACTGCTATATGCCACCCTACCGGGGGCATAAAAACAACACATGTAGAATAGTGTACACTCATTTGAAAAATAATGGACACTATCTGCAAGTCATAGATGTAAACTTTGGCTGTCCAGTGTTTCTTACATAAAGACTAGCCTTTCTTACAAACAAGTACCTGAGGAAGGGGTTGGTAATTTCCTATGCAAAGATCCAATCTGAGGTCAGATCTGGTCAGACCTTGTTTGTGAGTTTTTAACCCTTTGAGCGCTGGAACCGGATTTTTAAGGCCTTTGCAAACAGTTTGGATCCAGATGAGACGCCACAGAACGTGGCGTCTCATCAGGATCCAAACTGTTTGCTATTCTGATAGTATTCTTTGAAAAAAAATCAAAGAAAATGCTAATTTTAGAAATTTAGCAGACAACATTTTAGCAGACGACAAATTTCCCAGCATGCAAAGGGTTAACTCTCCAGTATGCCGCTACTTATTTTCACAGATAAGGTCCCATTAAGTTGTACTGCTTCTCATACAAGGTAGTAACTATTTAAATGAGCTACAGCATGCAAAAATAGGTATTATGTCATATGCGGCATTCACGCTGTCTGGTAAGGAGCTGCCCTGTCCACTATGAAGTCATGCAAGGTTTGGTGGTCTAATTAGAGGACAGTACGACTCCTCATCAGGGAATATGGATGCAGGGGAATATCTCAAACAACACTGTTTGGATATGTCATAAGGTACATTTTTGGATGACACAGCTCAAATGAGGTCTACCAGTCCGAGTAACAGAGGTCCAACCTCCCCGGACCTGCTTCAAGTTTGGACCTTATACCCCATGTAATGGAACTGCGCTTTGATTGAAATTCATAAAAGATGGGAAAATGTCAAAGAGTTTTGTACTGGCAGACACAGGATGTCAATAGTCCATTCAGATTTATTCTCTATAATGAAATGTTAAGTTATAAACCTGACTTAATTAAGAAAAGTATACAGATTTGGGATAATTGAATATTCCGACATCACAAAAGTGTTTTTCACTCAACTGAAATCTGCTTTGTACTTTATTGTTATCAGAAATGCGGAACAGTCTGTCCTACCCTGGCACTGTATGATCGTGTAAATGCACCGAGGTCCGCTGATGCAGCACCTCTGGTGGGGGCTGCGGAAGGGGCTGGAGGCCTCCAAATTCCTTGGGGGTGACTAGGGGGGAGGCCCTCCCAGGGAGCGGTGACATGGCAACCGGAGAGGGTACCAAGGGGGAGGGGGTACGCCGGGTACTGGACGGTCCTGTCAGCGGAGGTGAGGCAGCCCTGACTTCCATTGTGTCGATGAATAGTAACAGAAAACTTGGCACAAAAAACTGTGTATGGAAGACAAGTGCCCTTACATAAATCCTGGTTATGAAACACAAATGTTCCTATTGGATATATCCATTAAATCCATTAAACAATTAACCTCTGACTTTCTAAATGTTTAAAAAAAAAATTCAGTCACATCAAATCAATCATAAAATCCATCCACAAAGACGGCTATTCTGAAAGCCTTACAATTCAACTTCTGGTTTTTTAAATATTTATATTTCAGCATGATATCCACTTTTTAGCTCATGTTTCTTGTGATGTTTTTTTTCTACAGTTAAGCACTTATGTCCAGATAATCTGTTGTCAAAATAATTTTGAGATTTTTTAAACACTTTATAATAAACTGGCAAATAATAATCCATAAATACGATTGATAAAAATCCCGGTTCTATACATTGTATTTCCTTATAAATCTATCTCATGAATGCATTTACCATAACAGGATTACATGTATGTAGTCATTATACACTCTTTTCTTCATGCAACGTAAGAACTGAATGGCACCTCAATACATTGGTTCTTCATGAATGTTCATGCATTTGCATGTGTATTGACATTAAAAAGCACAATAATATCCATGGTGTTTATATTCTACATACTAGTAATTTTCGAACAATACATATTTCTTCAAGGGTTATATATCAAACATTTTCAAGGCGGTATACCCTTTCTAAACTTTAGCATTACAAGATTTGTAAACAGAACTGCCAAATGCTTTAAATCAATGTAATTACAATGTATGGTTTCAGATAATCCAGTGAGAATTTTTCTTTATTTTATGACTGTCAAACAATTTCTCCTTTGTTTGCTTATCTGATCAGTGTCAAAGTTTCATTGCCAATTACACCACTCAAAAAACAGAACAAACAATTAAAATAACACAATCATGTGTATAGGTTCTTATAGATTACTTAAAGCAGTTTTCCAATATAAACTGTCAACTTTAAACAGCACTTCTTCAGGACAGTTTCATACACAGTTATCACAAAACAGTAAGAAAACCCATGTGAAAAGATATGTTCAACGAATGTTTCAATTATTTTATGATACATTACATAAACTTGCCTTTTGATCAAAAGTAAAATCAACCAGGAAAAGCAAACAAGCAAAGGCGGATGTTTTCTGGATCAGTGTTCTTGAAAGGCTTCAGAGAACGTCTTATCTTTTATAATTTTATTTGAAAAAACATGCCTCATATGATATATTCTATAGACTAGATTGAGCTTTAAGGCAAATCTTATCAATTAATATTCAATTACAAGTCAAGTGAAAAATCAATCTGAACTGTGAATAGTGTCAGTGACATTGATATTTAGTGCAATTTGACCCCCGCAAAAATAGGTAAATTAGCATAATAACTAATTTAATTTCATGCTTCACAGGAAAACATAATTTTGAACTGTACATGGTCTTAAATTTATATCTCTTTTAATAATAAGGGGAAGTNTGGACATTTCTTTTCATTATTGTTTGATGTGTTGTTTATATTATTTTTTTAGTGACTTAGATGAAAACATTGCACATGCTCACACAAAAAGCTGCATGTGAGTGCCTCTGTGGTAAAAAATAAGCAAATCTTGAATGCAATACTTGAAATAAAAATGTCATGTATATGCACATTCATCATTTAAATTTGTTTGAATGTTATGATCCACTACAAAATGATTTGTACTAAGGTATTAAAACTGAAATATCACATTTAGATTATCTTTTTTTTCTTCCCAAATTTCCTTTTGTTATGGTATTCTGCAATCAAAATCATAGTTGAAAGGGACTTCTTCACAGATTGGGGCATTTTTTGAAGCTTGTCAGTAAATGCATAATTAGCTTTATTTTAATCACGGAACTCTAGAGGTTGAAAAAGAGAACAAAAACAGAATTTAAGAAAGAAGAAAAAGAAGATTTTTTTAAAAAAGAACTTGGACCAATGTTTGCCACAAATAAAATATGCCATAACCATGCTGCAGTTGAGAATTTTAGATGTTGCATAATCTTATGAAACATATTTCATATATAACTATCCTTATCTGCTTACAAGAATGAATAACATATAATGTAGAACATCATTTGTAAACAAAAGCAAAGTGGCCCAAAATATTTCAAATTGCTAAGCGAAGCAATCATATTCAGAAGAGCATAGTACTCTTCCTATACATGATTGCTCGATGTTCAAAATACATGTTTCAATATGTGGAAATGATGGATAGTTCATAATCAATTCATATTGGAACAAACAATATATTTACATGGTACCCAAACGGATCAGGGGGCCGTTTCATAAACGATTGTACAACAATTTTAACTTCTGAGAGAATTTTGTAATCTTAATAAGTAGGCGAACTAGCTCGCCATGTTCGTCAAATATATACGGCGCTTGAGATGCCAATGTAATTAATTAAGTACTGAAAATTTATAATCATATGATATGGACTTTAGCAATTATGTATCTTCGAAAAATGTATCGTATCGTAAATGTACGATGTTTATTGAAACGGTCCCCAGGAAGGAAACTTACTCACCCAAACCTTTGAATTCAAAATGCGTTTTCCACAAAGGACAAACAAACGCTGAGTGGGGAAATAATAATTGTTGATACTTTTTAATATTTTTTAAATTCATTTTATGTATTTTTCAACAACTCTATAATACTAGAAATAGTCTTAAATAATTAAAATAGAGAGACAAAAATGTTGAATAAAAAAGTTTGCCTTCCGCGTGATTCAAACCCAGGATCTCTTCCAGTAAAAGCAAACATTCTAGTGCTACACCAAGGCAAAACCTAATTAAATTGTGTGGAATCATTCACATTCCCCCAAAATAGTGGTGCTCTAACTGTTCTTAAAATTTCTAATTGTGCTTACTCTATATATTACCTGGGTAATAACAGCGAGGTTACAGCCTTGTTTTAAAACAAGATGCATTCTGACATATTAATGTTTTTTTAAATTAGAAAATTGTTGTCAAACATTTTTTCCGAAAACAAGATTTTATACAAAATCACATGAGAAACAATTATATATAAAGCCCTGACTATTAAATAAAATTTAAACTCAAATGGTTTAAATAAAAAAATATTTACAATACAACAGATATTTTGGAAAAAAAATATGTTTTTGTTGTTGTGCCATACAAAATACAACATTTATTTTAATGTTCATAAACTGTATGTAACAACACAATTACCTGTCAGATATCTTCTTTATATTCTCCAAAGCCTGCTTAGCTTTCATTGCAAAACTCATTTTGAGTGGTTCTCTGGTCAGTTTAGGTGAGCCAGGCAATGTATTAGTGAAGAATGCAGCTTACCAAGCGGCTTACCAAACACTATATTCTGTACACTACATTTTGTGAGCCATTCACCAAAGTATTAGTGGAGTCTGTCCTTACAATATGTTTGGATGTAACCGTTTTTGAGGCTCTCTGATTCATGTTTTCTCTAGAACCAGACAGAACTATATCTGCATTTCGCCCACTGTCCCTATGGTAAATATTGACGGCAAACTTTAGAGATACATCTATGATTTAGGATTTCTCATAATTAAATGCACTAAGTTGATACTTTTTATTTATCTTCCAAATGTTTTTGGAAGACAATTTTTTTGTAAAAAGAAGATATTTTCTCAATTCTACTATCCTCTAATAAATGCACAGACAACTGACAACTTTTTATCTATAAAACACTGGGCACAATATTTTTGTCAGTCCTTTTCCTAATTGTAAACATTTTGTTTGTTTTTTTTTTCAGCAAAAGAACCACCTAATTGTTAACTCTTTGTTTACATCAACCAATATCATTGTACAATATAAATATAATAAAACAATCCATANTTTGATTTTTTTTTTCCATAATTGGCAATTCAGATGCATTTAAACATTGTATTTATATCATTGATAAGAAATTGCTTATTTTCTTCGTTCACATGGCATATTAGTAGATCCAAAATGTGGACAATCAACACAAATAGTTCATATGTACCCCATGCGGGCTAAAAGATTAAATAACTAACGTCACAACATTTCATTTCAATTGTACATTTTACTGAATAATGAATCGAATATCAGCTTTAATATGGCAATAAAGATCTACTTATACGTAGTAAAATGATAGTAGGATAGGCAATAAAAAAGCTTTTTAAAAAGGAACAAAGTGTTTTTTGATTGTCCAGCAATTGACGGCAAATCACCGACAAGTGCAAATTGCTACCTGAGGAAGTATAAGATTTCCAATAACTGCTAAATTAATTGAAACATTATTTATTGAAATACAGAAAATAAAGATCAACACATACCTGAAGAAAACAAATTGGTTTGGCTGAATTTAACAATTAAAAAGACTATAATTACCTTTTTAAAAAATACCTTTTAATTTATTTTGTTGTTTTAAGTGTTTGTCAGTCACAAAAATAACAATAATTGTGTAAAAAAGGATTAAATAAAGATGCATTATCCCCTTCTATCATACAAGAATCATCAAATAAATTAAAATTAAAACAAACTATAGCTAGAATTATAACATGGCAGTTATTGGTATTACTGAATTCAGAGATTTGTTACAAATGTGACACAAAATACCCCTGCAACGCTTTGTCACAGGCAAATCATCCATGCCAAAGGCTAAGTTCAAGGGAACATAACTCAGAAAAGATTGGATCACTGAGCATTAAAACAATAATGTCTTGCACATCCTCATTTCATGGTGATAATATATTAAGTAAGTTTCAATTCAATTGCTTGAGAAATGTTGAAGTAGGCACTCCATATACTTAGAAAATTGTCTTCTTCTGCCATAAAAATAGCTAAGTTCAATGGCACAAAGCTCAGAAACATGTAGACCATTTGGGCATAAAAAAAGTGTATTGAACATTTTCACTTAATGGTGATGAAGTTTCTCAATTTGATTGCTCGTGAAATGTGGAAGAAATTCGCTCCACAATCTTATGACATTTTATAATTCTGCCATAAAAAGATCAAGGGCACATAACTCAGGGACATGTGGATCACTGAACATTAAAAAAGTGTGGTGCATATGATTGTATACTTCAAGACATTACATATTTCAAATTTCAATTCAATTGCTTGAGAAATGTGAAAGAACCATAGTTATTCTGAATTTTTGGACACTTTTTGTTCATGTCCGAAAATTAAGATACGCACAAAACATTCCAAAAACATTCCAGTAATGTCTTAGAATTCCCAATATTGTCCCAAATGAAGAAATACATCTTTTCTAAACATCCAGCTATTGCACAATTCTTGTATTTTGATCCCATCATCATATCCACATTAACAAATTAACACCCAATGTGATAAATTGTGATTTATTCAACATGGTTTTTACAGCAACAACTCACAATATAGTGACCTCATTGTGTTTATTTTCATGAAATCATTTGATGTATTAGTGCTTTTTTTTTCCAGCCATTTTCTTTGTTTACCTATTGAAAAGAAGACAGAACAAGACATGTGTCCATAGGGCATGGATGCCCCCACATTCCTCTTTTGTCTCAAAACTACACTAATTTCATGCTTTTATGTTTCATGGCAAAATGTGACTTTGGACCTCTAAGCGTTAATTTGAGAATAGTGATATATGCGACATTCGGCCTCCTAATGGCGGTCATTACAGTCTAACCTGTCAATAAAGACCACTTAAGGGTTTTGGTCGTTGTGGTCTTTGTTCACAGGTGGTCTTTATTCGCAGGGTCGATTGAAACTTTGCAAAATATGCTAGTAGGCTTTTTACAGGTACCTTATCTATGTATGTGCTCTATTGTTGAATTTTGTGAATACTAATGCATGTATAATGTAATTAGGGATTGAAAACACAGTTTTGTTTTATATATTTATTATTTCAATTTCCTTATGTTTTTATTAT
This sequence comes from Dreissena rostriformis, assembly GCA_007657795.1. Classification (NCBI taxonomy): domain Eukaryota; kingdom Metazoa; phylum Mollusca; class Bivalvia; order Myida; family Dreissenidae; genus Dreissena; species Dreissena rostriformis. The sequence goes on along the minus strand of VMBQ01000900.1, from coordinate 2,019 downwards.
TTATTTCATATATCATATACTTATATTAACAACTATTGACATACATGTATATGTGCATGTGCTTAAACAAAGAACAAAGTACAAAATGCACAACACATACCAAACATTAATCACTACTACACAACCAGTAAAATTGACAATAATGGACAATAACTGACAATTTACTCATCTATAATCTAAGGACGTCTTATCATGGAGAAATTAAGGAAAGAAATGAATATCAAAATGTATGTGTGTAATTGGCACCGTAATTGTAACGAAACCGTACATTTCCTTAATGAGTTGATGAAAGCCCCAAACTGTTCTTTGATATTTTTAGCAATTAGAACATTAATCGCGTGTCACAAAAATACAAAGGCAACTTCTTAGACTTTTGACAAACTGTCAAATGCATAAAAGAAGCAGACGGCTACTTAATAAGCAATGTGTGTTTAATAAAACAACAACTGCTGTCGAGTGCAGTAAACTGTCACTGCCAATATCACCATAGCGACCGACGAGTCCACTGGTAAGATGTTTATCACGTGACTATCAAAGCGTCATGGCGGCCATTTTTTTCATTGAAAGTTGCGAAATTGTTGATTGTTATGATTAAAGTGGTCATTGTTATGGTAAATGGACTTTTGGGAATGTAACATGGCGTTTGTCGGTCTTTGTTCGCAGGTGGGCTTTATTCGCAGGTACAATATATAGTGAAATCGTTCAGGAGGAAATCGATGTGGTCTTAAGGGACAGGTGGTCGCTATTAAAAGGTGGTCTCTGGGACAGGTTGGACTGTAGTTGTAAGTTAGTTTTAAATTGTTAAATCAATTACAAAGTTACAGTCAGGAAAAGGTGTCATATGGCTGATTTGACCTTTAAGGTAGGGATACATGTGTTACATGCCACAAGTCATCTTATGATGTTTTACATGTGTGCTAAGTAATTTAAAATCCCATCATTATATAAGAAAAAGTTATGGCTAAAACAATAATATTTAATTTGAATTGCTTGAGTTGACCTTTGACCTCAAAGTATGACATTACCCTTGGAGGAATGGAGAAGGGGTTACACTTGACATGTCGTCTAATGTCTCATCTTACGAGGGTTTACATTTGTGCTAAGTTATTTTAAAATCCAACAATTAATGCCAAACTCATACCTGATACAGAAATTTTAAAACTGTTTTTATAATGGTCAAATTTTACCTTGGACCTCCGAGCGTGACCTAACCATTGTTGTAGGAAGACAGGTGTTACATGTAACACTTTGTCTTATGATTGCTGAGTTATTTTAAAATCCATAAAAACATGGCAAACTTATGGCTGAGACAAATACTTTTTGAGGGACATCTGGACTTTCGATAAAAATGTTTCAAGAAAATCCTTCAAACATGGACCAGACATGAAAATAGAATTGCACACTTTTGACCATAAAGTATGACCTTGACCTTGAGCAAAATCTAATGAAAAACTTTCGGACTATAGGAGATATGTAGCAGATGAAAACATGAATGCTTAAACCTTTGACCTTGAGGTATGACCTTGACTTAAAGCCAGCATGACTGACTCATGCCTTCTGCTCATCATCCAAATGCCCTTAACATTTGCTGCTAAGTTTCATGCAAATTATCTGTCCAAATGGTATAGGAGATATAGAGCAGACACAAAAGGCTACAGACAGACTGACTCACTGACAGACCAATGGAAGAAGGGCATTCCTATCTATAAATGTGAATATGATGGAATCTTTTCCTGATGAGTATATGGAATTACTCTATTATTGGGGCAGTCTTGCTAATGAATGATGTTAAGTGTTATTGTTTATTATATAAGTCTCATTAGTTATTTTGTTCCAGCTTAAAGAAAACCAGATAATCAGAAACAGACATTTCAAATATTTGTGAACATGCAATTTTATTCATATATATATATATATAGTCATTGCCATTATGTGAAGATTACCCTCTTCTTTTATACCTAATGATAAAATATGACATTTCTGCAGTGAAATAACAGCCATACATGCCATACGTCCCGG
>VMBQ01000899.1:184211-222012 GCA_007657795.1 Dreissena rostriformis | reverse complement strand
GCTAAATTGCCGTTAGGATTCATTATGAAACATAACGAGCGTATATATAAAGGGCTTTAATATAGGTCATGCACGTTTAAAAAATATTGTAGGTTTTCAAGCGAAATGACTGTATTGCGAGAAATAATTTCAACACCTTGTTTAATAACACTTCTAAAGGTACTTGGACTCTCCGACCATAGGTTGTCAGTTGTGCAATAACAACATTCTGCGTAGAAAACTTTGTGATGTTGATAATAACAACGTCTGAGTACCAAATTCATCGACTGCTTAGTATTTATATTTTCGGCCGCGAACTAACATCGCAAACAGTCGCTTGCGGTAATTTATAGATCTTAAATTCCGTTAAACCCATTTATTGTGTAAACATTGTGCAGGCTTGCAAACTCCGTTGGCTAGAACACTTGCCTGTATCTGGCAAGTAATTTCTCAATTTAAGACAAGTTATATATCTGTTGCACACCTTAAAATCAGAAATCATTTAGAAGCTGAGACATTAAAAAAAGCTTTCTATAAACAAACCCATACATTTTAATCATTTTTCTTCACCAATTATGTACATGGTAAAGGTAGTTTATCACATACAGAATTGCAAAATAATATGTACATCTTCTGATTTAAGAAGTATAACGCTTTTTTTTAGTTGTTTTAGAGTAATTGCCGTTGGTGCTTTTTTGTGCAAATCCGAAAAACATACAGAAATATATATGTTGTTTTATGTGAAACTCAAAACTTTCAAACATGTAATCTTTGGCTTATATCTTTAAATAAAAAAATAATAATAATCATAATTTACTTTTCATGGATATCTTCTCAAAATCAAATATTGCTAAATTTGGTAGACACTGGTGGAAATTTAACAGCTTATCAACCAATATGTTTGAATCTATGAACTGTACAGTGTGAAAACCAGCAAATTGCACTTTGTTTTATTCACATTTTATGCAGCAATTCCTGACTAGGCGGTAAGACAAGAGCATCGCGGCCCGAGTAGATATGTGATATTTACATATTTCTTGTTTGTAAGTAACTATCTATAGTTAAAATATCAGCAAATAAGAGCGGACATTCGCAACCTTTAGCGTACCTAATCAAATACAAAAAGTCGTTATTCGTTCGAAATTGGTCGTTTGAAAAGATGACTGTTCTTTTCCGCCAAATTACTCCAGGCAATATTACGCTATTATCTATTTTCAGTTTGACACTGCCTGGGTTAAAAGTCGTTCATTAAAGCTAGAAGTAGCGTTGGATTGGCCGAACTTAATTCTTTTGTTTTGTTCTAACCACTTGGATTTGTGAATGTTGTATATTTTTTGCATACTCATTTATAGATATATCAACTTCTTACATCGGCCTAATGTGTGTTTATTTCAAATTGTCTGGTGAAGAAATTGCATGCAGTTTAATGACGTAATAATTGTTACTGTGTAAATTTACGTACGTCATTTAATCAGTTTAAAGTTTTCTTTGCTTTGTATCTTTTTTCATGCATCAACAAGTAAAGTATAGAAAACACATTGGTAAATGACAAACTATTATTAGCAATATTTAAAGGCAGTGTCAAATATAACACACACTTTATATTGCGCGAAAAAAACACACATTTGATGGTCATGTGTATGTATTCATGTCTTTGAACGAATGCTAATAACAAAGATTATTTTACCTTATCTATATTGTCTATGGCCACTTACTAAACGTCAAACATCTGGACTTCGCCATTTACTTTATAAATATCATTTATTGTAATTATATTGCGTGTTTTCGCGATCAGGTGTCTGATAATGTTCTTAGCTTGAGCCTAAGTAAATCATATATTTCTTAAATATCAACATCAGCCTGTAGAAAGAGGGAGAATCAAGATTGTCATAAATCAAAAACTATTTTGGATGCTTTTTTGTTGCATAAATTATTGGTTTAATGAATTAATCGGCTGATTTGAACCTTTATCTGTGCAACATGTAGTAATTACTTATCAATAATAGCTCGGTTTGTAACGTAATGTATTAGGATAACAAAAATATGTATATTTACTTTTTTAATGTTAGTTGCGTCTTTAAACAGTACACATATTAACAATGTAGCGAAACTGTGTATGAGTACAAAACGTGCGTTTGTGTTGAAAGTCAAAATGGTACATTCATGAACATGAATATTTAAATATGAATGAACGTGTCAAATATAAAGCTAGGATGAACATGCTTTTGAGGTAACTTATGCGTTTTCGCATTTATATTAACTTGTATGCATACATTGTTACAAAAGATGTACAATACCGCGGTGGTATGACTATGCCACGTAAATGGTTACACACGAAACGTGAGGACAGTTTCCAAATAACTTGTGTCTTTAATATTTATCACGACAAATATAAGACCTTTAATTCTAGCTGTCGCATTTTTTTTTGATTTACTAGGTTCAATAAAATGTGATCATCAAGTATTATGTTGTACTTATATTTTAACAGAGAAGAATGATTGCTTTCAAATTTTATGAACACATAGGGTTAAAGTGCTTCCCCTGCTTGATTGTTTTTTTTAACGTAGTTGACTTTATAGGTTATAAATATATACTAAGTATTCACACAGTTGGACAAACCTTGATTTTAGCATCTGGCAGTTGTATAAAAGTAACCATTTTATGAAATGCTATTTTCTCTAGATTGGTAAAGCTCTAGCGGTGTTTTTACAAGCATGAGTTCCATCGTAGAAAATTAATTGCATTGGAGAAAATAATCTTATAAAATGTCACTAACGTAATTAAAGTGCTTGCTTACAACACATTTAAACTGTTTGTATGTCTTTAAATATAACTGATATCAGTAAACATGATAATATGTGTTGATGTTGTAATGTCGTTATTTAGTTATTTCGCACATCACATTATTATGAGACGAGTCAGCTATAACGAATGATCGGTCAATTACCCTGCGTTGGTTACTTTATAACTCTTCCTATAAGCTAATCGAAGTGTTCACATTGCTTCAATTTAGATTTGAACGGTGGAGAAATAACAAACCTACAAGGGAATCAGCGCCTGGGATTCTAATCAGCCAGTGATATGCAGTCGACATGGAGTGTTAATTGAAAAATGCTTAGACTAATTAATACCTCGGAGATTACTACACCCTTAATCTAGAGAAATGCAAAGGTGGTATTTCCAAAGAAAAGATAATGTAAATTAAAATCTTTATTACAGTCACATTACATTTTGTGAAGGTTTATTTTAGCAGTTGAATTGTTCATGTAATTATTGTACGTTCGTAAAATGATTGTTTTCTTCTTCTCAAAATATGATATAAATGTATTTGTTTAGCATTTTAAATAAACCGTATGCTGAATCATACACTTTTATATCGTATAACCTATTTAACATATGCTTACATGAATCATTGGCGGTTAAGCGTAACACATAAATGGCATTGCCGCTGTTTCGGCTCTATATAACTAGTGATAAATTACGTGGAACCGTTGGGCGTCATTTTTGTAATGCCGTTCGGAAGTTTTAATTGTTATTGATATTGATGCATATGCCAGCGGCCTAATTCCAAATTTCAAAGTTCGGTTCTGAACAACACCTGGGCGAGGCATCAAATTATTTTAAGATAAGAATCTGTTTTTATTGCTAATATTGGAATTGTGTAGATTTGTTGTTATTTTTAATGTTGTTTCATATAAGAAAGCACCTTAAAGTTCCAAAACGGTACCAAGCAAAACATTTGTTTAATAGTATGCATTATTCTCTCCACCAGTAGTTCTGTAAGTCATATAACGAGTTCAAGGTCTAGTATCCACCCCCACGACGACGCAATTCTTGAATAAAGGATGAAACATAGAGAATACTATGTTAGTGTGATTGTGTACTTAAATTTATCCCACGAGTTGAAGAAAGGTTTACACGGCGAGGCTTGCCGAGCCTTGTTAGCCTTTCTGAGACGAGTGGGATAAATTCAAGTTCACAATCACACTAACATATTATTCTATTTATCATCCAATATTTTTTTAAATTCAATTTATTCCTGATGCAATCAAAATAGTAGTCTTTAATTGATGAAATAAAAGCAAAAACAGATTAAGTTAACTGAATATAACATTGCGTAGTTATATTTAATGTGATCTTTCCCGTTTACGGAACTCGAAATAGTCCTTAAGAATTCCACGCAAAAGAAGAGTACCGAGACAAAATATCGCTATACGCCTCGATTCAAATTTAACCAGCTTTCCAAATGTTACACACTCAAGTAGAACAAAGACGGTTTTGTTCAAACTACAATTTCACCAATGTAAAATACCCCAAAAAAATGCTTCCATTTTGAAATTTACAAAATGTGAAGACACCTACGTGAAGCATGATTCAGCATTTATCCCCGCCGATATTTTAATTTTAGTTTATAAACAACTCTTCTTTTTACACACCTTTTACTTACTGACATACAAAGTAAAACATCTGGACACATTCCATCTTTTCCATTTTAAAGCACTTGATGATGTAAGCAGGCAATTCTTTGTGGATAGACATTCTTGGATCGACTGACAAAGGAACGACTTATTCATCAAAGAAATTACCCTTTTAATTTAACATCGATTTTTTTCGAAAAGTAAAAGAAAAAATCACTGACACTATTGTTAAATTTAATCCATCCATTGTTCAACAAAACATCGCGTTATTCGAGTACATTCGACATTTTAACGAAATCGAAAATGCAGTCTCACTAGTTTCATTCCAGTTTTATATCCCAACACAGTTATTCACATTCCTAATATTATAATAATCCATCGTGAACACACACACGCGTTAACTCGTTAAACGACTGCGTACCCTATTACCTGAATGACGCAATCAAGTGATTTCGTCAGCTGTGTCGTAAAATATGGTCTTTGGAATTCAAACAGTTTCGCAACCGGGTGAGCACTTAAGCCTCGCGGTTAGAGTGTCTGGCTGCCACGCGAGAGACCCTAGTTCAATCCCCTGTTGGATCCATTTTGTTTCTTTAGCTAAACGAATTTAAAAGAAACGCTGCATTGGATTGATAACTTACGGCTTTCATTTATAAACGGTACATTTATTTCAAAAAGTAAACATTCATTTCATGTATAAATCCAAATTTAAGAACAAATGAAAGAGGAGTGAAAGGAAAAAAGTAGTCCATATAGGTGTGGGATAAACCAAGGTGTGGGATAAACCTTATCTTTTCTTTATGGGTCGTATTGTGTTCTATAAAATCATTTAGCTGTAGGATAAAAGTTGATTATGCACACCTTAATATCATAAGGGAGAATGCCTGCATGTTTGAATGTTGTTCGCTGAAATATTGTTCGCTGAAAGGTGAAGGAGAACGCAATGGGACAAGTTTTTGTCTAAAGACAGATAGACGGACAAACAGACAGGCAGACCAATTGACATATGCCCATGGTGATTCCAGTGTACCCTCCCCCTTTAATCAAGTTGCAGAGCGTATAATAATCGTTTAATAGTGTATATTCATAATCATGATGTCATAGGAAATCTACGTGACAACAGGTTAATTGCTTTTGTAATTTCATTGTCGGACGATAAAATGAGCACATTCACAACTTCATATCATAAGGAACAATAACTGCAAGTCTGCATTCTGTATGCTGAAACGTGTAAGAGAAAGCCGGAGACCAGTATGCGTCTACGTCAGACATATAGAATATCGTCGAGTAGCATCGATGTCACTAACAAACGGACGTATAAAAAAGTTCATAACTACACTGACAATAATTTGAATAACAGTCATGCGATTTTAACAATCCAAATCACGCTTGCAAAGATAACGGCGCAAATGAGGACGTATCATTGATGTCCTTAGCTGTTAGTTTGTACTACAACATGGCCATTTCGGATTTTATGCCCGTAAAGTAATCATTAGACTTGGTCCGCAATACATTTGCGTTTGCCAAACTGAAGTAATGAGTCTCATCTCATAATTACTCCTAGATGGACAGAATCCATTATCGAGTGTCTTATGGCAAATTCTTCTATCGAATGATTTTGTTTCGGCGACGCAACATGTCGAATCTAATGCCCGAATGTAACGTGGATTGACATTTTCATTCTACTTATGCGAATTATGTATGCTTATCGTTTAAAAGAGTACGACAAGAAACCGTTACATATTATACGACTGTTACTTTTTATGCCTCTTGAAATATATATGTTTCTTAACAATAAATAGATACTTTCAATCAAGAATGTTAACATCAACATGAGCATGCTTTATATCGTATTCGTTTTTCTACAACTGTTCTACCCATTTAAATATACGAAAATTCCGGTGCGTTATAACAGTATGTGTTTCAATTTTCAGCGCATTTTCTAATTGTTTTAAAAAAAGTCAAATGCATCGTCTTCGCTTGTTCTCCTTCACCTTTCAGCTCTAACGATGATCTATTCAAAATGAGCCTCATGACGACTATCCGAACATAGTTCGCAAGATGTGTAAAAAACAACATTCTATGTAAAACACTTTGTTTAAAGGGTTGATAATAACAACGTCGGAGTACCGAATATTCGGATTACTTAGTATTTTCTTGTCCGGCCGCGAACTAATGTTCACAAACAGTCGCTTGCGTTAATTTATAGATCTTCAATTCGGTTAAACCCATTACTTGTGTAAACAATGTGCAGAATGGCAAACTCCGTTGGCTAGAACTCATGCCTGTGTCTGGAAAGAACTTTCTGAATATAAGACAAGTTATATATATGCAGACTACCTTTTAATAAGATATCATTGAGTAGCTGTTACATTTACAAGACCTTTTATTAAAACAACATACATGTGATTCATGTTCCTTCACCGATTGTCTACATGGTAAATGATGTTTATCACATATAGACCTGAAAAAATAACATGAACATATTTTGATGCAAGAATTATAACGCTCTTTTTAGTGGTTTTGGAGTAATTGCCTTTGGTATTTTTCTTGTGCAAATCCGAATAACATAGAGTAATATATATTGTACTGTGTGGAATCCCCAGCCCCAACCCCCAAACATATTGCTTATTTTGGCTTTTAGATTTTAATTTAAAACATTATACATTTAAATTTACTATTCATCGATATCGCCTTAACACCAAATATTGCTAAATTATGCATACAAATGTGGAAATTTAACAGCTTATCAACCAATATGTTTAACTATACAGAGTGCAAAACATAGTACATTTCACTATGTTATATTCACATTGCATGAAGTGATTCCTGACACGCAAGTAAGACACGAGTACCGTGACCCAGGTAGATATGTGGCATTTCCATAATTCTAGTTGTAGTGTGACTATCTATTGTTGTAATACTTGCAAATGAGAGTGGGCATTCGCCATCTACAGCATACCTAATCAAATAAAAAAGTCGTTTTTCGTTCGAAATTGGTTGTTTGATAAGATGAATGCTCTTTAACGCCAAATTACTCCAGGCATTATAGCGACAATATCTATTTCCAGTTTGACACTGCCTGGGTTATAAATCGGTCATTTAAGCTAGACGAAACGGTTGATTGGAAAAAAATGAGATAATGTTTTTCTTACACGATATTTTGACTACTTGTATTTGTGAATGTTGTGTGTTTGTTCATAAACAATTATCGATATATCGATCACTTACATCGACTAAACGTGCGTTTATTTCAAATTGTGCAATGAAGAAATTGCATGCAGTTTAATGACGTCGTATTGTTAATGTGTTAATTTACGTCACGGCATTTAATGTGTTTAATGTTTTCTTTGCTTTGTATCTTTTCTGCATCATACAGTTTAGTATGGAAAACATATTGGTAGATGGCAAATTATTATAAGCAATATTAAAAAGGCACTGGGAAATATAACACACATTTAAAACTTCGCGACAAAACACAATCGTGATGATTATGAGTATGTATTCCTGTTTTTAAACTCATGTTGAAAATAAGACTATCTTACCTAATATATACGTCTATGGCCACCTGCTAGCGAGCTATCATAGGTTCTTGATTTATGACAAAACGTCGAACATCTGGACTTCGCCATAAACTTTTTATTATCATTTATTGTAATTAGATTGCTTATTTCAAACATCATGTGTATGATAATGTTCTTAGCATGGGGCTTAGTATATTTTATATTTAATTACTATCAACATCAACCAGTAGCAATAGGGGGTATCAAGGTCGTCGTAAATCAAAAAAATATTTGGAAGCTTTATTTGTTGCATTACTTATTGGTTGGAGTGAATGAATCGGCTAATTGCAACCTATAACTTTGCAACATGTAGTTATAACGTATCAGTTACATCTGGGTTTGTATCGCAATTTATATGGATAACAACAAATATGCGTATTTATTTTTAAAATTTATGTTATTAATTTTACGATTATAAATTTTACAAATGTATCAAAACATTGAATAATTACAAAATGTACGTTTGTGTTGAAAGTCAAATTGTATGAAAAGAACACATATAAAGCTAGGATGTAAATGCGTTTGAATTTACACATGCATGGGCGCATGTTATGTAGATTAACTTGTGTGCGTAAATTGTTACGGAAGTCCTATAAGACCACGGTGGTATGAATTTAATGGTTACATATGAAACGTGAAGACATTTTCCAATTCAATTGTGCCTTTCATATTTATCACGCTAAATATGCGAACTCTTTAACCATCTGTGTCATTTTAATGTGATGACTAAGGATTCTGTTGTACTTCTATTATAACAGAGAAGACGACTGATTGATTTTAGTCTGTTAGTATACACATATGTGGACTTACTCTCATTTCGGCGTCAGGCATTGGTATAAAAGTAACCATTGTATCAAAATGCTCAAGCTGTGTTTTTCACAAGTATAAATTCGGGGAAATCGTATTGCACCTTTTTCAGAAAAAAAAAATCTAATAAAATATTACTATGGTAATTAAACTGCATGCTTACAACACATTTAAACTGTTTTTATTATGTCCGTAAATATAACTGATAACAGTTACCATTATAACATGTGTGTTTTTTCAATGTCATTATTTCGTTATTAAGCACATTATTATGAGACGAGTCAGCTATAAAGAACGATCGGTTCATTACCCTGCGTTGTTTACTTCATTAGACTTCCTAAAAGCGAATCGATGTGTTGTCAATGCTTCAATCTAGATTAAAGCGGCGGAGAAAAACCAAATTTGCAAGGGAATCATCGCCTGGGATTTTAATCAAAGTAATATGCAATCGACATGGATTGTTAATTGAAAAATGCTAAGCCTAATTATTACCTCGGAGATATCTACACCCTTAATCTAGAGAAATGCAAAGGGGATTTTTTCTCAAAAAACCGATAAGGCAGATTAAAATCTTTATAACAGTCACATTACGCTTTGTGTAAGTTTAATTCGTACATGCATTGATCATGTAATTATAGTAAGTTCTTACAATGATTGATTTTTTATTCTGCTCAAAATAAATGAATACGACATATTGTCTGAAAAGGGAACAGAAAACACCATTTCTCATATATTCTACAAAACTATGCTGTACAAATGTAAAATTAAATTATCTTGCGTTAAGTTACAGCATACGCGTATGTATTTACGACTTATACAGGAATAGTATTCGCAGACATATTAAATGGCCCGTGTAATGCAAAAATGGGTCTTATGACAAACGCGGCAAGCGTAACCCCAGACAATCCAATGCAGCATAACGCGGGTTAACTGCTCGTTTGATATTATCGTTTAACGAGCTTGTACGAGTTTACACAAGCAGGAGAACTGAATATTTATACTCTGAGAAGAAATGTATTGAGATGTCCTAACCTTTTAATGGGGACAATACTCCTTGTAGAATGTATTGCTATGTTTCTTGAAATTCTTTATGAAATACCTACAGAACGCATACACGTTAAGCAACTCTAGAAAAGCTACTTCTCAGCCGTTATTGGTACATGTACAAAAGTGATGTTTAACTTTTCAAACAATCGATCTTAAGACCGTTCAAGTTTCTTTTGGACCTCGGCACCATTGATGAGAAACTTGGATAGGTTTTCTGGTACTCTACCGTTTGTTATTATAAGCAATATTATCACTCAATTTGCTCTTGCTCAATAAAACAAATAATGCATCGCGATAGTTAGCTAATAAGGAAGATGGAAACGCATAATGTTCTTCCTTTACCTTGCGAAGGAATTGTTATTATTGTTTTAATGGGCACGTGCAAATGCAAATTATCCATCATCTACGCATGTTAAGATGCAAATCGAAAAGAACAAATAAAATTATTGGTACCAAATGGCAACATTTTACTATATAGTTGGATTAGATAGATTTATTTCGGTATGGAATACATATACATGGATATTTAAAACAACATGTATAATACAAAATCGTAAAACACATGAGAATAAATAAAGCATGACATGCACACCAAAACCAAGGATAGCACAAAAAAGAGCGATTCTTTTTTCCATTGTGGTCCTAAGTGCTGGTGGCATGACATAGAGAGCTTTAAAAACTAACGAAAAGTAGCTCATAAACATAAACCTTATAATAAAGTTCATACTAGTATAAAATGTTAAATGGAATGATATCACAGATAAATGACCTAACTTTATTATCACAGTACAAATCAATATTTGGCATTTAGTATTTACATAAGAGAATGGACTATAAAGAAATATAAATAATTATAGTTATGGGTATGAACAAAACTAAAAAAAACTTAAAATTAAGACACAAACTTAAGAACTTCTCTAAGAATTCTATCAGTATTTGTATGAAAAAGCAGGAAAAGCGTATCACATTCATCTCGAATTGAACCAATAGCAATTGGAGGCTTCAGCTCGCGCGATGAACGGTTGATGATCAATAGCTGGTGCGCCAGACCTTTGGGTAGGACACTACGCAGTGTTAAACTTAACAGTCAATACAGAAACACTTGCAAATGTGAAATCGGATTTCATGATAAATAGTATCCTTTATTTATATAGAGTTTATTGGCTTTGAGCAGACCTATCTCTTTTATTACAGTTGTGAAGCAGAGGCAAGACTTCGCACCGTTTCGCATTGAATTTAATTAGATGCAAACCTGATTGAAATATGTGTGTAGAGTGAAGTGCAAATATTCGAACTGGATTTCAACCTCCAACAAAAGCTCAACGACCGAAACAGATGGTCCAACGTTCACAAGTAAGTGTGTTCATTTAGGTGTATTATTAACCAATAGAGTTATTGGAACAATAACATTTTGATGCGAAGATGTGCATTTTATACCAAGAAAATTGTTTCCAAACCAAATGTAACTATTAACAGTATCATCATTTAAAATGAACAGTACATCAATATTTTCTTACTGACTCGTAATTATAGCATTATTAACGTTTGCTTTCACTTACTATACCATGAATGATGTGTTTGAGAATTTCATTGCATTTCACGAGCTCGTTAAGATTCGGAGAATCATGTTTCTCTTGATATGCAATTAGCGTTTTTAGCAACTACAAGCTGTCAGTTAAACGCCGGTTATAAATCGACAAATGTAATTATTTTTACATACAAAACAAGTGTGTACAAAGTGCAGCTGTTTCCCTCGGTAATTGAGCACAAACATTCGCCAATATTTAACCATTCATATACGTGAATGAAAATTATTGTAGAACGCATATTAAGGTCGTTTGTATTAAAAATAGTATTACCTCAACTGTGTTAATTATCTTTATGCATGAACGGAATTAACTATAGAGAATAATGACATTCCATAACAATCCAATAAATTAAATTGCTCAAAATTGATCAATGCAATGCTACACAATTGACTAATATAAGATGTTAATTGATATTTATTGTCGAATTATATACTTATGGATACATGGTTTAAAGTGTCATTCTTAGCTTATGGTCGCCTTGACGTATCCTATAGCGTCGGTCGATCTCTGCCAAACTGTTGAACTATTTAGTGTGTGTATCATAAACTATGGTGTACTGATTAATGTTTAAAGTAAATCTCAAGAACTCGTCTTCTTACACTGCGATGAACGTTTCATGGCGATACAGAAACAAGCATATTACTAGTATGAAATAATTAATATAGCAGAATCTTTATTTAAGAATAGCTCCTGAAATGACCACTATTAAACGTTGATGCTATCATCGACCTGAAATTATTATTATGTTTAGCGTAACGTAGCACATGTATCTACTAGTCGTTTGGTCGGTTATCATCACTAAGTATGGACTTAACGCTGTCAAAACGTATAACTACAATAAGCAAACAATATATTTAATAGACAGCTTCCATTTCGGGCGATGCGATTAAGCCAAGACAACTTGCAATCTATTATGTTAATGTGTCATACGTTCATAACAGTGTTATGCTTTTTGCATACTTGTCATCGACTTATTTCAATATGTTGCCACACCGTCATGCATTTAAATAGTTAATTAAACGCAAACATCTGATGTCAATTCATTAGTGAGTTGAATGAAAACTGTTTCAATATGTTGCCACACCGACATGTATTTAATAAGTTAATTATACGCAACAACGTATGTCAATATAAGTAAGTCGAGCGAAAATAAATAGCAACCATTTGCTTTACTAAGTAATTCCGCATCCAAATTTAATCAATACATGCGAAGATATATTAAGATTGTGAACAACTTAAACGTTCATTTGTATTTACCAATTACATGCTTACAAATATAAATCAAAACAACGCTCATTTCAGTTTAACTAACCACCGTGAATTTAACTTGCTACGCCCAAATGCTGATCAGACGTGAATTGTAGTTTAAATCAAGTTGTGTCCAGGTTGCAATTTCAGTCAGTAAGTTACAATTAAGAACAATCTGGAATCTATTGTATGATAAGGAAGACACCTTAAAAGCTTAAAAGCTTAGAAAAGGCTGTTTTATGTTGCCTATATTTTAGTATAAACTAACAATTCAGGTTCTGGTTTGTGAAAGAGCATTATCTTTAGTATTGTATTGATTTTAAAGTAGATCTTGTATCGAAGTTAGCAATTTCCGAACCTGTTCAAAGACATTTCCAATATTTGTCGATAATGAATCCGAATCCGATTCAACCAAAACGTTAGGGATCGCGTCAAAATTTCACATCAAAGGCGTTGCAAAAGTTTTCTGCTATCGATTTGTTTTGATTAGTGAAACACGTACATTGAGAGATAATAAGAAAACTAAAATTTTTGCTATGATTTTTAGGAAACGCTTCTCGACATTACAGATCACTTGTCAAATTGTATAACGGAAATAACAAGTCAGCGTTCAATATGAATTCCAAATGCCTGACTTAATATTTGTTGTTTTGTCATTCATTCAAGCGTTCTCAATTCATTTTGACAATGTCAATTCTAAGCTTGCCGTTCTATGCAAGTGTAGAAATACCCTAAAGTGCGGTATTTGAAGACTCTAAGATATTCTCAAGACAAATCTGTATACGATTATTTTGAATCCCACTGTCAATGTAGTTTTTTTTAAAAACAAAGTTGAATACTAGTGCACATGTAAGACACCGTTGTTAATGTAATTTGTATTAAACGCGATTATGTACGATCGTACTACTATTTTCAAGGCAGATAAAATGTTGATGAATTTAAACTACAATAAAAATTCAGAGGAAGTAGTACTAGAAAATCAGAAAATAAACGATCGACAAGTTGCATATTTTGTGCAATACAAAGGAAGCACACAATCTTAAATCAATATTTGTTTTTGAATCGATATTGTACCGATTATAGCATTGTAACAATTGTAATTGATACCAACGATATTGTTTTTTTTTTATAATTGTGACCATATATCCATCATAGATGAAATCTCTTTATAACTATTTGTATTTAAGGTTATAATTGTATATAAAGAAATATGGGAACACATAGAATATGATGCATCTTAAACTGCATAAATACACAAAACCGCTAACTTAAAAGCGTTAATGTGACTGGGACTTTAGAAAGAGCATCATACGTGGTTGCATGTAAGATTCTTTACAGTAAATTAGTTTTTGTTCCTAAATGATTGCATTTATTTACAACGACGTGCATCAAGAGAGTAAGTTTTTATACTTGTATTATTATAGTTGGTGTGTTATGTTTTTAGTTGGTGTTCTGATATACAAAAGAGTGGATAAGACCAAAACTGTCTCTCCTGACGGAGTTCCGAGAGTTCATTGACTGCTACATTGTACTCGGCCGAACTCTCATGTCAGCGGTTACGATACACATTTATTTGATAGAAGTAAATGGTACGGTACAATATTTGTTTCGTGATAAAACACACACACACATCATCATTATGCTGGAATTATTTTCCGTAATGTTTTTATATCTCGCCTACATGTGCAATATTAATGTGAACACATCTGTCTGCGAATAACAGGGGTTTTATTATTTTCACACTTCAAAACTGATTCGGCGTATTTAAAATACGTATGTACGGTTGGGATGTCAAGCAGTTAGTCTAAGACAAGACAATAATGTGGCGACTAGTTGTATGCAAAAGCAGATTTTTTTTTGTTAAGTACACCTTGTTAAAAAATAACAAAATATAGCGTTGCATGTATTTTTGTATAATAGTAAAACAAATAGGCCTAGATATATTTTATCAAATCATCTGTTTTGTGCAATAGCACTGTAAATCGATTATTGAATAAGATAAACAAAAAGCACACTCGATATATGTAATAAAACATCATTTCTTCCAACAAATGCTATAAAACAATATCATAATGTTAAATAATTTAAAGAATCCAGATTGACCGGATTAGATTAATTTGCGTATTCCAACATAGCATTTATAATGTACGAATCAATCATTCTTTGAATAATTTTAATATAACGAGGCTCATAGTATATGAGCTAGCAATGAAAAAATCATGCCATATTTGAATATGCTGTGTTTTCAATAACGAACGTGTTTGTGATAATGGAGCTTAAAGGCATTTAGTAGTAAGCAAAGGTGTAATAAAAACATGTTCACGCGAGTTTGATAGTTATAAACAACATAGGGAAACCAAATATCATTTATTTTCAACCACACAAACGTTAATCTCTAAACGTTTCAGAGTATTTATAATACATTTGCTGATGCTTATTATTAAAAAAAACTTGTTCTTCAATAGTTCACGTCAAACCTTGGATTGGATTGCACATTGCACAGGTAGTGCTGTGCACTAGATAGCACATAACATCGGATATATTAATAGTATTGCTGGGACGTCTAGTCTTCTAGACTTTGACGTATATCCTACTGTATATTTGCTGAGCAAGTAGTTAAATGTGTAAATATACATTTCACAATTGTGTTCAATGATGCCTCTCGTTGTACAATCGTTCTATAGCACGCGGAGTAACAGAATTAAAAACACAGCGAAAGCAACTATGCAGCAGTTCATAGTTTACCGAGCAGTCTTTGTAAAAGTAATTTTGTAATATTTTTCATGTCAGTTTCTTTACTTTTGAAAATAATTACTTCGTTGGAACCATAATATTTATAATGCAATATCGCAAAATATAATTGAACGAATTTCAATGTAGTGTAAACATAATAGTACATTAACGTCAAACATAAAGACTTGTATTTGGCTTGTTAGAATCTTTACAATAATAAAATGTACAATTTTTCGATTTACCTATCTCGAAACATAAGTACACTGAAGCCTTTCATTTTACTTATGATGCATATTATTAATTGGAGAATAACATTCCTCTTAATATGCAGTTAGTGTGATGATTGATATCAAGCTATTTGTATACGTCAGTCCTGAATAAGAGGTTGTATTTAGTTACGCATAATTATTTATGAATATATGTACATAATGTAACTGTTCCTGAATGTGTAATTAGGGCAAACATGGCTCATTTGTTCCCATGAGCCTTGGGCTTTCGATGCAATTGGCTAAATTAAAAAAAAACACTATTTTTTACTACAAACCATCCATGAGTTGGAGGCACGTGGTGTTTGTTTTCGTCCTGTGTTTGGTCCTGTGTCTTAAGGTATGGCTATTGGTCACTTGTCTTAAAAGGTCTTCGAAATGAGGATACGAATGATCTCTTGCTGATGCATTTGGAGTTTCACGTTATTTTAATGACAACCATGAGCTTAGATACTTTTCGAAAATTTAGAAAAAATATTAATACCGACATTGTACAGATTTCAGTTTAATGAATAATGTAACAGGTTCAGCAAATCACAAAGCCCATCGGCTCTTTTCCAAACCTGATTAAAATTGTCGACCGGAAGGGGCCAGGAATTGTCTCATTTTAGAATAGTAATTTGAATTTATTGCATATTATTTACTAACTGACATTACGGAGTGCCTTTCTCAGCGCGTTTTCTCATTAATTTGTACTCTTTGTTTCATATGAATCGTCTTCGCTTGTCAGCTCTAACGATAATCTATTGGAAATGAGCTTCATAAACGTCGGTAAAGTAATAACCAACCATGAACCTAGTAAAAAAGCACAATGTTTGAGTGCCATGTTCGAGAAACATTCACAATAAAATGTAGGTAAGGAAATAACTGTTGATACAGACAGCATACCATTAATATCTAACACACAAAAGCATTAATATGACTATGCTCTACATAAAGGAAGGATTGCGTCCACACTGAAAAATCGATTAAGTCATTAGATAAATGCAAAACAACTTAGGAATAATGAAACACCAGAAACATTATCAGGATAAACATTAGTGACGCCGTCCTTATTAATAAAAAGGTTAATACATATAAATACATGGTTGGTGGGGCTTTGAAATAGGACGCGTTTAAGCGATTATTTTCTGTATGCCGAACCGGATATACTTTTTTCTAGCCGGCAACTACCGTGAATTACATTTATCAAATGTACTACTGATTTAGTTTAAGTCAAACGTGAGTTGAATAAACTACTTCGTTAAAAGATATTATGTTTTATGCCGTGTTTCTAACCTAATCTGACGTGCATGTGTGCGTATCATCAATACAAATAGTTTCTCTGATGATTGTCTTCGCATATTAACTTTAATCGTAGAACGACAATTAAGGATGAACACATTTTAGGTAACTGTACTCATCTTTGTTTTACTGCGTTATCAAGTTGTAGGAGATTTTTATGTGCGATGGTAACGTCATTCAGATAATCTGACATTTCAGCCAGTTTACAAACTAGGGTATCTAACACATCTTGTTTGCTATAAACCAATAGATTAACTTATGTACCCGCGTCAAATTAAGTAGAAATTTATAAACTTGGTATATACTTAGTACATAATGTGTCAGCCATTAGCTAACAGTAAAGCATTATGTGTAGAACAAAGCAGACACAATTAACCAGATGCAAATCATGTTACAAAAGTAAAGCAATGAGTTCAAAAACATGAATTAAAGTGCCAACAAAGTAGCTATACTGACGCACTTATGGTATTTTATTCCAACTTTAAGTTTATTCTACTAAGTTTACGTAAAAACATTAAAGTGTTTTAGAAAGGTGCTATATCTGAGTATGATTTATTTTTTTTAATTTTAAAATCTGAGGCAAAATTACTGGAATCTTTTAACATCTGATGAGAGATTCACGTCACTATCCAAATGCAATTTATGTACAGCATGCCTATAAAAGGCAGGGCACTACATACGAAAACGCAACAACAAAATAAAATTGATCGGAACTGGGTTCAAATCTTAAACTTGCTTTGCTAAATTGCCGTTAGGATTCATTATGAAACATAACGAGCGTATATATAAAGGGCTTTAATATAGGTCATGCACTTTTAAAAAATATTGTAGGTTTTCAAGCGAAATGACTGTATTGCGTGAAATTATTTCAACACCTTGTTTAATAACACTTCTAAAGGTACTTGGACTCATAGGTTGTCAGTTGTGCAATAACAACATTCTGCGTAGAAAACTTTGTGATGTTGATAATAACAACGTCTGAACACCGAATTCATCGACTTCTTAGTATTTATATTTTCGGCCGCGAACTAACATCACAAACAGTCGCTTGCGGTAATTTATAGATCTTAAATTCCGTTAAACCCATTTATTGTGTAAACATTGTGCAGGATGGCAAACTCCGTTGGCTAGAACACTTGCCTGTATCTGGCAAGTAATTTCTCAATTTAAGACAAGTTATATATCTGTTGCACACCTTAAAATCAGAAATCATTTAGTAGCTGAGACATTAAAAAAAGCTTTCTATAAACAAACCCATACATTTTATTCATTTTTGTTCACCAATTATCTACATGGTAAAGGTAGTTTATCACATACAGAATTGCAAAATAATATGTACATCTTCTGATTTAAGAAGTTTAACGCTTTTTTTAGTTTTTTTAGAGTAATTGCCGTTGCAGCTTTTTTTGTGCAAATCCGAAAAACATACAGAAATATATTTGTTGTTTTATGTGAAACTCAAACCCTTCAAACATGTAATCTTTGGCTTATATATTTAAATAAAAAAAAATAATCATAATTTACTTTTCATGGATATCTTCTCAAAATCAAATATTGCTAAATTTGGTTGACACTGGTGGAAATTTAACAGCTTATCGACCAATATGTTTGAATCTATGAACTGTACAGTGTGAAAACCAGCAAATTGCACTTTGTTTTATTCACATTTCATGCAGCAATTCCTGACGCGGCGGTAAGACAAGAGCATCGCGGCCCGAGTAGATATGTGACATTTACATATTTCTTGTTTGTAAGTAACTATCTATTGTTAAAATATCGGCAAATAAGAGCGGACATTCGCGACCTTTAGCGTATTAATCAAATACAAAAAGTCGTTATTCGTTCGAAATTGGTCGTTTGATAAGATGACAGTTCTTTTCCGCCAAATTACTCCAGGTAATATTACGCTATTATCTATTTCCAGTTTGACACTGCCTGGGTTAAAAGTCGTTCATTAAAGCTAGAAGTAGCGTTGGATTGGCCGAACTTAATTCTTTCGTTTTGTTCTAACCACTTGGATTTGTGAATGTTGTATATTTTTTGCATACTCATTTATAGATATATCAACTTCTTACATCGACCTAACGTGTGTTTATTTCAAATTGTCTGATGAAGAAATTGCATGCAGTTTAATGACGTTATATTGTTACTGTGTAAATTTACGTACGTCATTTAATGAGTTTAAAGTTTTCTTTGCTTTGTATCTTTTCTCATGCATCAAAAAGTAAAGTATAGAAAACACATTTGTAAATGACAAACTATTATTAGCAATATTTAAAGGCAGTGCCAATTATAACACACAATTTATATTGCGCGACAAAAAACACAAATTTGATGGTCATGTGTATGTATTCATGTCTTTGAACGAATGCTAATAACAAAGATTATTTTACCTTATCTATATTGTCTATGGCCACTTACTTAACGTCGAACATCTGGACTTCGCCATTAACTTTATAAATATCATTTATTGTAATTATATTGCGTGTTTTCACGATCAAATGTCTGATAATGTTCTTAGCTTAAGCCTAAGTAAATCATATATTTCTTTACTATCAACATCAGCCTGTAGAAAGAGGGAGAATCAAGATCGTCATGAATCAAAAACTATTTTGGATGCTTTTTTGTTGCATTAATTATTGGTTAAATGAATTAATCG
Source organism: Dreissena rostriformis (assembly GCA_007657795.1). Lineage (NCBI taxonomy): Eukaryota > Metazoa > Mollusca > Bivalvia > Myida > Dreissenidae > Dreissena > Dreissena rostriformis. The sequence goes on along the minus strand of VMBQ01000899.1, from coordinate 202,419 downwards.
GTTGATTTGAACCTTTATCTGTGCAACATGTAGTAATTACTTATCAATAATAGCTCGGTTTGTAACGTAATGTATAAGGATAACAAAACATATGTATATTTACTTTTTTAATGTTAGTTGCATCTTTAAACATTATACATATTAACAATGTATCGAAACTGTGTTGAGTACAAAACGTGAGTTTGTGTTGAAAGTCAAAATGGTACATTCATGAACATGAATATTTAAATATGAATGAACGTGTCAAATATAAAGCTAGGATGGACATGCTTTTGAGGTAACTTATGCGTTTTCGCATTTATATTAACTTGTATGCATACATTGTTACAAAAGATGTACAATACCGCGGTGGTATGACTATGCCACGTAAATGGTTACACACGAAACGTGAAGACAGTTTCCAAATAACTTGTGTCTTTAATATTTATCACGACAAATATAAGACCTTTAATTAAAGCTGTCGCATCTTTTTGTTTTATTTACTAGGTTCAATTAAATGTGATGATCATGTATTATGTTGTACTTATATTTTAACAGAGAAGAATGATTGATTTCAAATTTTATGAACACATAGGGGTAAAGTGCTTCCCCTGCTTGATTATATTTTTTAACGTAGTTTACTTTATAGGTTATAAATATATACTGAGTTGGACAAACCTTGATTTTAGCATCTGGCAGTTGTATAACAGTAACCATTTTATGAAATGCTATTTTCTCTAGATTGGAAAAGCTCTAGCGGTGTTTTTACAAGCATGAGTTCCTTCGTAGAAAATTAATTGCATTGGAGAAAATAATATTATAAAATCTCACTATCGTAATTAAAGTGCTTGCTTACAACACATTTAAACTGTTTGTATGTCTTTAAATATAACTGATATTAGTAAACATGATAATATGTGTCTCGTTGTTGTAATGTCGTTATTTAGTTATTTCGCACATCACATTATTATGAGACGAGTCAGCTATAACGAATGATCGGTCAATTACCCTGCGTTGGTTACTTTATAACTCTTCCTATAAGCTAATCGAAGTGTTCCAATTGCTTCAATTTAGATTTGAACGATGGAGAAATAACAAACCTACAAGGGAATCAGCGCCTGGGATTCTAATCAGCCAGTGATATGCAGTCGACATGGAGTGTTAATTGAAAAATGCTTAGACTAATTAATACCTCGGAGATAACTACACCCTTAATCTAGAGAAATGCAAAGGTGGTATTTCCAAAGAAAAGATAATGTAAATTAAAATCTTTATTACAGTCACATTACATTTTGTGAAGGTTTATTTTAGCAGTTGAATTGTTCATGTAATTATTGTACGTTCGTAAAATGATTGTTTTCTTCTTCTCAAAATATGATATAAATGTATTTGTTTAGCATTTTAAATAAACCGTATGCTGAATCGTACACTTTTATATCGTATAACCTATTTAACATATGCTTACATGAATCATTGGCAGTTAAGCGTAACACATAAATGGCATTGCCGCTGTTTCGGCTCTATATAACTAGTGATAAATTACGTGGAACCGTTGGGCGTCATTTTTGAAATGCCGTTCGGAAGTTTTAATTATTATTGATATTGATGCATATGCCAGCGGCCTAATTCCAAATTTCAAAGTTCGGTTCTGAACAACACCTGGGCGAGGCATCAAATTATTTCAAGATAAGAATCTGTTTTTATTGCTAATATTGGAATTGTGTAGATTTGTTGTTATTTTTAATGTTGTTTCATATAAGAAAGCACCTTAAAGTTCCAAAATGGTACCAAGCAAAACATTTGTTTAGTAGTATGCATTATTCTCTCCACCGGTAGTTCTGTAAGTCATATAACGAGTTCAAGGTTAACTAGAATGGGTCTAGTATCCACCCCCACGACGACGCAATTCTTGAATAAAGGATGAAACATAGAGAATACTATGTTAGTGTGATTGTGTACTTAAATTTATCCCACGAGTTGAAGAAAGGTTTACACGGCGAGGCTTGCCGAGCCTTGTTAGCCTTTCTGAGACGAGTGGGATAAATTCAAGTTCACAATCACACTAACATATTATTCTATTTATCATACAATATTTTTTTATATTCAATTTATACCTGATGCAATCAAAAAAGTAGTCTTTAATTGATGAAATAAAAGCAAAAACAGATTAAGTTAACTGAATCTAACATTGCGTAGTTATATTTAATGTGATCTTTCCCGTTTACGGAACTCGAAATAGTCCTTAAGAATTCCACGCAAAAGAAGAGTACCGAGACAAAATATCGCTATACGTCTCGATTCAAATTTAACCAGCGTTCCAAATGTTAACACTCAAGTAGAACAAAGACGGTTTTGTTCAAACTACAATTCTTGTTTCACCAATGTAAAATACCCAAAAAAAATGCTTCCATTTTGAAATTTACAAAATGTGTAGACACCTACGTGAAGCATGATTCAGCATTTATCCCCGCCGATATTTTAATTTTAGTTTATAAACAACTCTTCTTTTAACACACCTTTTACTTACTGACATAAAAAGTAAAACATCTGGACACATTCCATCTTTTCCATTTTAAAGCACTTGATGATGTAAGCAGGCAATTCTTTGTGGATAGACATTCTTGGATCGACTGACAAAGGAACGACTTATTCATCAAAGAAATTACCCTGTTAATTCAACATCGATTTTTTTCGAAAAGTAAAAGAAAAAAATCACTGACACTATTTTTAAATTTAATCCATCCATTGTTCAACAAAACATCGCGTTATTCGAGTACATTCGACATTTTAACGAAATCGAAAATGCAGTCTCACTAGTTTCATTCCAGTTTTATATCCCAACACAGTTATTCACATTCCTAATATTATAATAATCCATCGTGAACACACATACGCTTTAACTCGTTAAACGACTGCGTACCCAATTACCTGAATGACGCAATCAAGTGATTTCGTCAGCTGTGTCGTAAAATATGGTCTTTGGAATTCAAACAGTTTCGCAACCGGGTGAGCACTTAAGCCTCGCGGTTAGAGTGTCTGGCTGCCACGCGAGAGACCCTAGTTCAATCCCCTGTTGGATCCATTTTGTTTCTTTAGCTAAACGAATTTAAAAGAAACGCTGCATTGGATTGATAACTAACGGCTTTCATTTATAAACGGTACATTTATTTCAAAAAGTAAACATTCATTTCATGTATAAATCCAAATTTAAGAACAAATGAAAAGGGAGTGAAAGGAAAAAAGTAGTCCATATAGGTGTGGGATAAACCAAGGTGTGGTATAAACCTTATCTTTTCTTTATGGGTCGTATTGTGTTCTATAAAATCATTTAGCTGTAGGATAAAAGTTGATTATGCACACCTTAATATCATAAGGTAGAATGCCTTCATGTTTGAATGTTGTTCGCTGAAATGTTGTTTGCTGAAATGGAGAAGGAGAACGAATTGGGACAAGTTTTTGTCTAAAGACAGATAGACGGACATACAGACAGGCAGACCAATTGACATATGCCCATGGTGATTCCAGTGTACCCTCCCCCTTTAATTAAGTTGCAGAGGGTATAATAATCGTTTAATAGTGTATATTCATAATCATGATGTCATAGGAAATCTACGTGACAACAGGTTAATTGCTTTTGTAATTTCATTGTCGGACGATAAAATAAGCACATTCACAACTGCATATCATAAGGAACAATAACTGCAAGTCTGCATTCTGTATGTTGAAACTTTTAAGAGAAAACCGGAGACCAGTATGCGTCTACGTCAGACATATAGAATATCGTCGAATAGCATCGATGTCACTAACAAACGGACGTATACAAAAGTTCATAACTACACTGACAATAATTTGAATAACAGTCATGCGATTTAAACAATCCAAAGCACGCTTGCAAAGATAACGGCGCAAATGAGGAAGTATCATTGATATCCTTAGCTGTTAGTTTGTACTACAACATGGCCATTTCGGCTTTTCTGCCCGTAAAGTTATCATTAGACTTGGTCCGCAATACATTTGCGTTTGCCAAACTGAAGTAATGAGTCTCATCTCATAATTACTCCTAGATGGACAGAATCCATTATCGAGTGTCTTATGGCAAATTCTTCTATCGAATGATTTTGTTTCGGCGACGCAACATGTCGAATCTAATGCCCGAATGTAACGTGGATTGACATTTTCATTCTACTTATGCGAATTATGTATGCTTATCGTTTAAAAGAGTACGACAAGAAACCGTTACATATTATACGACTGTTACTTTTTATGCCTCTTGAAATATATATGTTTCTTAACAATAAATAGATACTTTCAATCAAGAATGTTAACATCAACATGAGCATGCTTTATATCGTATTCGTTTTTCTACAACTGTTCTACCCATTTAAATATACGAAAATTCCGGTGCGTTATAACAGTATGTGTTTCAATTTTCAGCGCATTTTCTAATTGTTTTAAAAAAAGTCAAATGCATCGTCTTCGCTTGTTCTCCTTCACCTTTCAGCTCTAACGATGATCTATTCAAAATGAGCCTCATGACGACTATCCGAACATAGTTCGCAAGATGTGTAAAAAACAACATTCTGTGTAGAACACTTTGTTTAAAGGGTTGATAATAATAACGTCGGAGTACCGAATATTCGGATTACTAAGTATTTTCTTTTCCGGCCGCGTACTAATGTTCACAAACAGTCGCTTGCGTTAATTTATAGATCTTCAATTCGGTTAAACCCATTACTTGTGTAAACAATGTGCAGAATGGCAAACTCCACAGGCTAGAACCTGTGTCTGGAAAGAACTTTCTGAATATAAGACAAGTTATGTATATGCAGACTACCTTTTAATAAGATACCATTAAATAGCTGTTACATTTACAAGACCTTTTATTAAAACAACATACATTTGATTCATATTCCTTCACCTATTGTCTACATGGTAAATGATGTTTATCACATATAGACCTGAAAAATAACATGAACCTATTTTGATGCAAGAATTGTAACGCTCTTTTTAGTGGTTTTGGAGTAATTGCCTTTGGTATTTTTCTTGTGCAAATCCGAATCACATAGAGTTATATATATTGTACTGTGTGGAACCCCCAGCCCCAACCCCCAAACATATTGCTTATTTTGGCTTTTAAATTTTAATTTAAAACATTATACATTTAAATTTACTTTTCATCGATATCGCCTTAACACCAAATATTGCTAAATTATGCATACAAATGTGGAAATTTTACAGCTTATCAACCAATATGTTTAACTATACAGAGTGCAAAACATAGTACATTTCACTATGTTATATTCCCATTTCATGAAGTGATTCCTGACAGGCAAGTAAGACACGAGTACCGTGACCCAGGTAGATATGTGGCATTTCCATAATTCTAGTTGTAGTGTGACTATCTATTGTTCTAATATTTGCAAATGAGAGTGGGCATTCGCCATCTATAGCATACCTAATCAAATAAAAAAGTCGTTTTTTGTTCGAAATTGGTTGTTTGATAAGATGAATGCTCTTTAACGCCGAATAACTCCAGGCAATATAGCGATAATATCTGTTTCCAGTTTGACACTGCCTGGGTTATAACTCGGTCATTTAAGCTAGACGAAACGGTTGATTGGAAAAAATTGAGATTATGTTTTTCTTACACGATGCTTTGACTACTTGTATTTGTGAATGTTGTGTATTTGTTCATAACCAATTATCGATATATCGATCACTCACATCGACTAAACGTGTGTTTATTCTAAATTGTGCAATGAAGAAATTGCATGCAGTTTAATGACGTCGTATTGTTAATGTGTTAATTTACGTCACGGCATTTAATGTGTTTAATGTTTTCTTTGCTTTGTATATTTTCTGCATTATACAGTTTAGTATGGAAAACATATTGGTAAATGGCAAATTAGTATTAGCAATATTAAAAAGGCAGTGGCAAATATAACACATATTTTAAACTTCGCGACAAAACACAATCGTGATGATTATGAGTATGTATTCCTGTTTTTAAACTCATGTTGAAAATAAGACTTACCTAATATATACGTCTATGGCCACCTGCTAGCGAGCTATCATAGGTTCTTGATTTATGACAAAACGTCGAACATCTGGACTTCGCCATAAACTTTTTATTATCATTTATTGTAATTAGATTGCTTGTTTCAAAAATCGTGTGTATGATAATGTTCTTAGCATGGGGCTTAGTATATTTTATATTTAATTACTATCAACATCAACCAGTAGCAATAGGGGGTATCAAGGTCGTCGTAAATAAAAAAAAATATTTGGAAGCTTTATTTGTTGCATTACTTATTTGTTGGAGTGAATGAATCGGCTAATTGCAACCTATATCTTTGCAGCATGTAGTTATAACGTATCAGTTACAGCTGGGTTTGTATCGCAATGTATATGAATAACAACAAATATGCTTATTTATTTTTAAAATTTATGTAATTAATTTTACGATTATAAATTTTACAAATGTATCAAAACATTCAATAATTACAAAATGTACGTTTGTGTTGAAAGTCAAATTGTATGAAAGTATTACATATAAAGCTAGGATGTAAATGCGTTTGAATTTTCACATGCATGGGCGCATGTTATGTAGATTAACTTGTGTGCGTAAATTATTACGGAATTCCTATAAGACCACGGTGGTATGAATTCAATGGTTACATATGAAACGTGAAGACATTTTCCAATTCAATTGTGCCTTTCATATTTGTCACGCCAAATATGCGAACTCTTTAACCATCTGTGTCATTTTAATGTGATGACTAAGGATTCTGTTGTACTTCTTTTATAACAGAGAAGACTGATTGATTTTAGTCTGTTAGTATACACATATGTGGACTTACTCTCATTTCGGCGTTAGGCATTTGTATAAAAGTAACCATTTTATCTAAATGCTCAAGCTGTGTTTTTCACAACCATGAATTCGGGGAAATCGTATTGCACCTTTTTCAGAAAAAAACAATCTAATAAAATATTACTATGGTAATTAAAATGCATACTTACAACACATTTAAACTGTTTGTATAATGTCCGTAAATGTAACTGATAACAGTTACCATTATAACATGTGTGTTTTTTCAATGTCATTATTTCGTTATTAAGCACATTATTATGAGACGAGTCAGCTATAAGGAACGATCGGTTCATTACCCTGCGTTGTTTACTTCATAAAAATTCCTAAAAGCGAATCGGTGTGTTGTCATTGCTTCAATCTAGATTAAAGCGGCGGAGAAAAAACCAAATTTGCAAGGGAATCATCGCCTGGGATTTTAATCAAAGTAATATCCAATCGACATGGATTGTTAATTGAAAAATGCTAAGCCTAATTAATACCTCGGAGATACCTACACCCTTAATCTAGAGAAATGCAAAGGGGATTTTTTTCTCAAAAAACGATAAGGAAGATTAAAATCTTTATAACAGTCACATTACGCTTTGTGTAAGTTTAATTTCGCACATGCATTGATCATGTTATTATAGTAAGTTCTTACAATGATTGATTTTTATTCTCCTCAAAATAAATGAATACGACATATTGTCTGAAAAGGGAACAGAAAACACCATTTCTCATATATTCTACAAAACTATGCTGTACAAATGTAAAATTAAATTATCTTGCGTTAAGTTACAGCATACGCGTATGTATTTACGACTTATACAGGAATAGTATTCGCAGACGTATTAAATGGCCCGTGTAATGCGAAAATGGGTCTTATGACAAACGCGGCAAGCATAACCCCAGACAATCCAATGCAGCATGACGCGGGTTAACTGCTCGTTTGATATAATCGTTTAACGAGCTTGTACGAGTTTACACAAGCAGGATAACTAAATATTTATACTCTGAGAAGAAATGTATTGAGATGTCCTAACCTTTTAATGGGGACAATACTCCTTGTATAATGTATTGCTATGATTCTTGAAATTCTTTATGAAATACCTACAGAACGCATACACGTTAAGCAACTCTAGAAAAGCTACTTCTCAGCCGTTATTGGTACATGTCCAAAATTGATGTTTAACTTTTCAAACAATCGATTATTGACACGTCTTAAGACCGTTCAAGATTCTTTTGGACCTCTGCACCATTGATGAGAAACTTGGATAGGTTTTCTGGTACTCTACCGTTTGTTATTATAAGCAATATTATCACTCAATTTTCTCTTGCTCAATAAAACAAATAATGCATCGCGATAGTTAGTTAATAAGGAAGATGGAAACGCATAATGTTCTTCGCTTTACCTTGCGAAGGAATTGTTATTATTGTTTTAATGGGCACGTGCAAAGGCAAATTATCCATCATCTACGCTTGTTAAGATGCAAATCGAAAAGAACAAATATAATTCTTGGTACCAAATGGCAAATTTTACTATATAGTTGGATTAGATAAATAGATTTATTTCGGTATGGAATACATATACATGGATATTTAAAACAACATGTATAATACAAAATCGTAAAACACATGAGAATAAATAAAGCATGACATGCACACCAAAACCAAGGATAGCACAAAAATGAGCGATTCTTTTTCCCATTGTGGTCCTTTGTGCTGGTGGCATGACATAGGGAGCTTTAAAAACTAACAAAAAAGTAGCTTATAAACATAAACCTTCCAATAAAGTTTATACTAGTACACAATGTTAAATGGAATGATATCACAGATAAATGACCTGACTTTATTATCACAGTACAAATCAATATTTGGCATTTAGTATTTACAGAAGGGAATGGACTATAAATAAATACATGTATAAAGAATTATAGTTATGGGTATCAACAAAACTAAAGAAAAACTTGAAATTAAGACACAAACTTAAGAACTTATCTAAGAATTCTATCAGTATTTGCATGAAAAAGCAGGAAAAGCGTATCACATTCATCTCGAATTGAACCAATAGCAATTGGAGGCTTCAGCTCGCGCGATGAACGGTTGATGATCAATAGCTGGTGCGCCAGACCTTTGGGTAGGACACTACGCAGTGTTAAACTTAACAGTCAATACAGAAACACTTGCAAATGTGAAATCGGATTTCATGATACATAGTATCCTTTATTTATATAGAGTTTATTGGCTTTGAGCAGACCTATCTCTTGTATTACAGTTGTGAAGCAGAGGCAAGACTTCGCACCGTTTCGCATTGAATTTAATAAGATACAAACCTGATTGAAATATGTGTGTAGAGTGAAGTGCAAATATTCGAACTGGATTTCAACCTCCAACAAAAGCTCAACGACCGAAACAGATGGTCCAACGTTCACAAGTAAGTGTGTTCATTTAGGTGTATTATTAACCAATTGAGTTATTGGAACAAAAACATTTTGATGCGAAGATGTGCATTTTATACCAAGCAAATTGTTTCCAAACCAAATGTAACTATTAACAGTATCATCATTTAAAATGAACAGTACATCAATATTTTCTTATTGACTCGTAATTATAGCATTATTAACGTTTGTTTTCACTTACTATACCATGAATGATGTGTATGAGAATTTCATTGGATTTCAAGAGCTCGTTAAGATTCGGAGAATCATGTTTCTCTTGATATGCAAAAAGCGTTTTTAGCAACTACAAGCTGTCAGTTAAACGCCGGTTATAAATCGACAAATGTAATTATTTTTACATACAAAACAAGTGTGTACAAAGTGCAGCTGTTTCCCTCTTTAATTTAGCGCAAACATGCGCCAATATTTAACCATGCATATACGTGAATGAAAAACATTGAAGAACGCATATTATGGTCGTTTGTATTAAGAATAGTATAACCTTAACTGTGTAAATTATCTTTATGCATGAACGGAATTAACTATAGAAATTAATGAAATTCCATAACAATCCAATAAATTAAATTGCTCAAAATTGATCAATGCAATGCTACACAATTGACCAATATAAGATGTTAATTGATATTTATTGTCGAATTATATACTTATGGATACATGGTTTAAAGTGTCATTCTTAGCTTATGGTCGCCTTGACGTATCCTAGAGCGTCGGTCGATCTCTGCCAAACTGTTGAACTATTCAGTGTGTGTATCATAAACTATGGTGTACTGAGTAATGTTTAAAGTAAATCTCAAACACTCGTCTTCTTACACTGCGATGAACGTTTCATGGCGATACAGAAACAAGCATATTACTAGTATGAAATAATTAGTATAGCAGAATCTATATTTAAGAATAGCTCCTGAAATGACCACTATAAAACGTTTATGCTATCATCGACCTGAAAATATTATTATGTTTAACGTAACGTAGCACATGTATCTACTAGTCGTTTGGTCGGTTATCATCACTAAGTATGGACTTAACGCTGTCAAAACGTATTACTACAATAAGCAAACAATATATTTAATAGACAGCTTCCATTTCGGCCGATGCGATTAAGACAAGACAACTGGCAATCTATTATGTTAATGTGTCATACGTTCATAGCAGTGTTATGCTTTTTGCATTGTTGTCACCGAATTATTTCAATATGTTGCCAAAACCGTCATGCATTTAAATAGTTAATTAAACGCAAACATCTGATGTCAATTCATTAGTGAGTTGAATGAAAAATGTTTCAATATGTTGCCACACCGACAAGTATTTAATAAATAAATTATACGCAACACCGTATGTCAATATAAGTAAGTTGAGCGAAAATAAATAGCAACCATTTGCTTTAATTAGTAATTCCGCATCCAAATTTAATCAATACATGCGCAGATATATTAAGATTATGAACAACTTAAACGTTCATTTGTATTTATCAATTTCATGCTTACAAATATAAATCAAAACAACGCTCATTTCAGTTTAACTTACCACCGTGAATTTAAATTGCTACGCCCAAATGCTGATTAGACGTGAATTGTAGTTTAAATCAAGTTGTGTCCAGGTTGCAATTTCAGTCAGTAAGTTACAATTAAGAACCATCTGGAACCTATTGTCTGATAAGGAAGACACCTTAAAAGCTCAAAAGCTTAGAAAAGGCTGTTTTATGTTGCCTATATTTTAGTATAAACTAACAATTCAGGTTCTGGTTTGCGAAAGAGCATTATCTTTAGTATTGTATTGATTTTAACGTAAATCATATATCGAAGTTAGCAATTTCCGAACCTGTTCAAAGACATTTCCAATATTTGTCGATAATGAATCCGAATCCGATTCAACCAAAACGTTAGGAATCGCGTCATAATTTCACATCAAAGGCGTTGCAAAAGTTTTCTGCTATCGATTTGTTTTGATAAGTGAAACACGTACATTGAGAGATAATAAGAAAACTAAACCTTTTGCTATGATTTTTAGGAAACGCTTTTCGACATTACAGATCACTTGTCAAATTGTATAACGGAAATAACAAGTCAGCGTTCAATATGAATGCCAAATGTCTGACTTAATATTTGTTGTTTTGTCATTCATTCAAGCGTTCTCAATTCATTTTGACAATGTCAATTCTAAGCTTGCCGTTCTATGCAAGTGTAGAAATACCCTAAAGTGCGGTATTTGAAGACTCTAAGATATTCTCAAGACAAATCTGTGTACGATTATTTTGAATCCCACTGTCAATGTAGTTTTTTTTAAAAACAAAGTTGAAAACAAGTGCACATGTAAGACACCGGTGTTAATGTAATTTGTATTAAACGCGATTATGTACGATCGTACTACTATTTTCAAGGCAGATAAAACGTTGATGAATATAACAATTCAGAGGAAGTAGTACCAGAAAATCAGAAAATAAACGATTGACAAGTTGCATATTTTGTGCAATACAAAGGAAGCACACAATCTTAAATCAATATTTGTTTTTAAATCGATATTTTACCGATTATAGCATTGTAATAGTTGTAATTGATACCAACGATATTGTTTTTTTTTTATAATTGTGACCATGTATCCATCATAGATGAAATCTTTTTGAAACTATTTGTATTTAAGGTTATTTTTGTATATAAAGAAATATAGAAATACATAGAATATGATGCATCTTAAACTGCATGAATAGGCAAAACCGCTAACTTAAAAGCGTAAATGTGACTGGGACTTTAGAAAAGGCATCATACGTGGTTGCATGCTAGCTTCTTAACATTTAACTAAGTTTTTGTTCCTAAATGATTGCATTTATTTACAACGACGTGCATTAAGAGAGTAAGTTTTTATACTTGTATTATTATAGTTGGTGTGTTATGTTTATAGTTGGTGTTCTGTTATACGAAAGAGTGGATTAGACCAAAACTGTCTCTCCTGACGGAGTTCCGGGAGTTCATTGACTGCTACGTTGTACTCGGCCGAACTCTCATGTCAGCGGTTACGATAACATTTATTTGATATAAGTAAATGGTACGGTACAATATTTGTTTCGTGATAAAACACACACACACATCATCATTATGCTGGAATTATTTTCCGTAATGTTTTTATATCTTGCCTACATGTGCAATATTAATGTGAACACATCTGTCTGCGAATAACAGGGGTTTTATTATTTTCACACTTCAAAACTGATTCGGCGTATTTAAAATACGTATGTACAGTTGGGATGTCAAGCAGTTAGTCTAAGACAAGACAATAATGTGGCGACGAGTTGTATGCAAAAGCAGATTTTTTTTTGTTAAGTACACCTTGTTAAAAAATAACAAAATATAGCGTTGCATGTATTTTTGTATAATAGTAAAACAAATAGGCCTAGATATATTTTATCAAATCATCTGTTTTGTGCAATAGCACTGTAAATCGATTATTGAATAAGATAAACAAAAAGCACCCTCGATATATGTAATAAAACATCATTTCTTCCAACAAATGCTATAAAACAATATCATAATGTTAAATAATTTAAAGAATCCAGATTGACCGGATTAGATTAATTTGCGTTTTCCAACATAGCATTTATAATGTACGAATCAATCAGTCTTTGAATAAGTTTTACATAACGAGGCTCATAGTATATGAGCTAGCAATGAAGAAATCATGCCATATTTGAATATGCTGTGTTTTNAGGTAGTGCTGTGCACTAGATAGCACATAACATCGGATATATTAATAGTATTGCTGGGACTTCTAGTCTTCTAGACTTTGACGTATATCCTACTGTATATTTGCTGAGCAAGTAGTTAAATGTGTAAATATACATTTCACAATTGTGTTCAATGATGCTTCTCGTTGTACAATCGTTCTATAGCACGCGGAGTAACAGAATTAAAAACACAGCGAAAGCAACTATGCAGCAGTTCATAGTTTACCTAGCAGTATTTGTGAAAGTAATTTTGTAATATTGTGCATGTCTGTTGTTTTACTTTTGAAAATAATGGCTTCGTTGGTACCATAATATTTATAATGCAGTTTCGCAAAATATAATTGAACGCATTTCAATGTAGTGTAAACATAATAGTACATTAACGTCAAATATAAAGACTTGTATTCGGCTTGTTAGAATCTTTACAATAATAAAATGTACAATTTTCCGATTTACCTACCTCGAAACATAAGTACACTGAAGCCTTTCATTTTACCTATGATGCATATTATAAATTGGAGAATAACATTCCTCTTAATATGCAGTTAGTGTGATGATTGATAGCAAGCTATTTGCTTAACATCAGTACTGAATGAGAGGTTGTATTAAGTTAGGCATTATTATTTATTAATGTATGTACATTATTACGTAACTGTTCCTGCATGATTAATTAGGGCAACATGGCTCATTTGTTCCAATGAGCCTTAGGCGTTCGATGCAAATGAGCTAAATTAACAAAACACACACTAATTTCTACTACAAACTATCCATGAGTTGAAGGCACGTGGTGTTTGTTTTTGTCCTGTGTTTTGTCCTGTGTCTAAATGCATGACAATGGGTCACTGGTCTTAGAAGGTCTTTTACATGATACGAATAATCTCTTGCTGATGCATTTGGAGTATTACGTTATTTCTATTTCCACCATGAGCTAAGTTACTTCTTGTACATCTAGAAAAATATTAATACCGACATTGTACAGATTTCAGTTCAATAAATTATGTAACAGGTTCAGAAAATCACAAAGCCCATGGGCTCTTTTCCAAACCTTATTAAAATTGTTGACCGGAATAAGCCGATGTAGTGCTTTGAATTGGCTCATTTTAGAATGGTAATTGGAATTTATTGTAAAATTATCTGCTAACTGACATTACGGCGTAGATTTCTCAGCGCGTATTCTCATTAATTTGTATTTTTTTCCAAATAAATCGTCTTCGCTTGTCAGCTCTAACGATAATCTATTCAAAATGAGCTTCATAAACGTCAGTAAAGTAATAAACAACCATGAACCCAGTAGTATAAAAGCGCAATACGTGTTCGCCATGGTAGAGAAACATTGTTTCTGTCCTCATGCATCATAAAGTTTAGTCTCTAAAACACATTGGTAAATTTGGTATATATATAATTTTGTTTTAGCACAGTTATTTATTGTCTATGGCCACCTGCTAGCGAGCAATCATAGGTCATTGATTTATGAAAAAACGTCACACCTCTAGGCTTCGTCATTTACTTTATAAATATCATTTATTGTTATTAAATTTGCTTGTTTTTGCGACTGGTTTCTGATAAATGTTTTAGCATGGGGCTTAGTATATTATATATTTATTGACTATCAACAATAGCCTACAGCAATATGGTGTTTCTTTACGTATTGGTTGGAATGAATTAATTTGCTTATTTCAACATATATCTTTTAACATGTAGAAATAACTTTACGGTAATAGCTGGGTTTATATTGCTATGAATAAGGATACAACAAATATGTATATTTACTTTTTTAATTTCAGTTGCGTCTTTAAACATTATACATATTACTGCAAATAAATGTATTATGATCATTGTGCATGTGTTATTTTTTATGTAACGATGAACTTAAATTGTTCAACAATTTACTACCTATCATATTAATTCTTCCCCGGTTTTTATGTGCGATTATTTTGTTTCATCCTTTTGGGTTTTAATCATTTTTTAATGTTCATCAAAATATGTAATTGGCTCGCTTCAAATAACATTTACAGTAAAACATAAGTTGTGCTTCATAAATGATTCATAAACTATTCTATAGTTTTAAAATATACAGATGATATAATTGTTGAAATTTTGTAGTTTCTGATGTGCCTTATTCCATACTTACCTACCCACATAGGTAACTACCACGCAAGTCATTTACCTGACGGTAGCAATTATCATCACCATCGGGGTAGATTGCAAATTAATGAAAGTATCTCATCATTAAAGACATATAGCACATAATGAAAATGAGATTTTATGTCGATGATCTTTGTTTTATCGATTATCGTCAATCAACGTCGGATGAATATTTCACATCAATCATATTTTATCTGATTCACTAAATTTCATGTTTTTATCTTTCCTCGTTTGTTTGATTAACCTATGAGCTATCATACCAGATCATTTATATTAAGTGTAAACCAATACCTGTTCTTATTATCTGTGATGCATACATTCTTTAGACATTACGGGGACAAAACCTTTCATGTTCTAACAATGGCGAAAAAAAAAAAACGAACGGAGAAATGGGGTTCCGCACACATTCCAATGTGTTACTATTTAAAGCAATTTTCATCCCGATCAGAAAATAAAATACTGTTTTGTCAAGGATTTTACCAAAATTGGTCGGATGCAAGAGGTTTTTATGTGATAATGATGCAAACTTTCGCAAAAGCTTCGCGCACATATTTTTCTCAATTCTTACTATTCACGTTTTCAAAACAACTTATCTTAGTCTTATATGATAACTTAACGCTTTTCACACCAGATAGAGCAACGTGAATAGTTTCCACATTTGAAAAACCAATGTAAAATTTCGGAAAATTGTGTGTTCTTTTCTTATTACAATAAATACATTGTTCAACAATAAGAAATTAATGTAAAAGCATACCTCAGCCAAGACAGGTATGCTTATTATGTAGCAAGAACATCATAACATTAAGGGCGTATTTCCCTTTTTCCTGATAAATGTACTCTGTATATTTCTTTTTCTTGTAAGAAACAACTTGAAACTTCTTCGAAGATTCAGTTTTTTAAGAATTCCAAATATATCATTTTTAGTGAAATGTGAAAAGACACAATGTGGGTAATATTAATTCTTAGATTTTTTTGTTTGGATGTTAAATGAAAGTACGATGAAGTATTAATATTGAAGTTTCCTATGCGTTCTTATTGTCATAAAACATTATTAAAGCCAGTGTAAACATTATTCATTTATTCATTATTGTTTTAAATTTGATAAACAGGGCTGAAATTTAATATAGGTCTAGACCAATATTTAAACATTAAGTTTTTAAACAATGAATTTGCAAACTCTGAAAAATAGTAAATATATCAAATCAAAATTCACAGATATTACAAACTGTGACTATTCCGTGTCTTAACGTGTCTATATAATAATAAAACTTTTGACATTATATTATATTGTTAGTGCTATTTGCGTTACAGTTTTCTTATCAGTAAATATGTGTTTCTCATTCGGGAAAACAGTTTTGTAGACCAATGTGTTAAAGAAGTTAAGACGTTGAGTATGCATTAACATTTTATGAAAACCTTTTTTACAATAATACGTAGAAAATAGATTAATGACTTTTGTATATAATAATGCACTTTAATTGAATGCATCTGAAATTTTCCTTTGCAACGGCCAATTTTAGTAACCCTGACAAACCAGTTTTATTCAAAATAGATTGTAAACTGATGAAAGTAATACAATTATTGACATCTCAATCCAAAACATTCCTGTTCGGGAAAGTTTCCCCCAATGACAACTAGTAAAATCTATTTTTGAATTGTTTGTGAGGGCTTAAACGCATTATCTTACAAATATACATAATTTGGACTGTATATTTTAGAGACTGTACGGACTATGGCTGGTACAAAATGCTAACATTTGTATTATTATATAAACATGGCACGGTCCGTTAAAGTTTAAAGGTGCTTAACGATGGTGTAAAGAAATGCAGTTTTATATTTTCAAACAAATATTTAATTTTGAAAAAAAGGAATGTATGTATCTTTTCCGTTAACGCGCAATATAATACTTTGATAAAAAGTTGTGGTCGAGACACTTTTCGCGGGCAATGGCAACAAATCGCACACATTCATTAAAATGATACTCATTTGAGCTCGCGATGTTGTGGACATTGTATTTGTTTTCCTAATTCTACTCAATAGAGTATTGTTCCAAGTTAATATGTGTGTGAAAAGTGCGAATAGTCATTGTTTCATTGCGCATCTATGTTTCACGGCAATATCGTTGATTTGCCACTAAAACACCTTCTGAAGATTACTCAGCAAAATAATGTGCGAGTTCAGATTAAGCGTATCTCAAACGCAGAGGTCGAATTTAAGATTTTCTTTATATTTCTCACATTATGTATCGAATAGCGCAATGCACTCAACACATATATATAATTTACATCGCTGGTGAGTATTTGTTCATTAAGCAAACAGATTTCTCCTATGCGTGTTCACTAAATTGTTACGTTGTAAATTTTACTTAAATACCAGAGGTGTTAGAGATATTATCCTAACGTTAAAACAAGCAATGTGAACACGCAGTCAAGCAATTAAAAGAGCTCTAAACTTAATGAAATACATGTGTTGGATATAAACAAGTGGTTAATTGAACATCTTCTTGATCGACATGACCTGCCTGTACAGGTGAATTTTCACATTGCATCTACACATCTTGTAACACGAACACCCGTTGTTGATAAGAAGATACATGTAACGAAAAAGTATTTCAAAGTGGGAAACGCGTAATGCATATGATAACGTTCGTTATCCAATCCGAGTAACACATACCTATGGCCATTATAAATATATGTTAATAATACCTATGACGCGTAGTAAAGGGGGTATACTGGAGTTGCGTTGGACGTATGTTCGTCTGTCTGTATGTCCCTTTTTCAACTAAGGAGGGGTTATAAAACGCCCTTTTATTTAGTATTAAATTTAAATTATCTCGATCACTAAAAGAGCTATCATCTTGAAACATAATAGGAGAGGGTGATGTTGGATGTACATTTCACAATAACCGTTTCTCATTCTTTCTCATTTTAGAGTTTTTAACTCGTATGCGCCCGTTGTATAAAAATTGGGCGTATTGTGGGAACACTTATGACATTATTTTGAATATATAATGGTGCGTGTTTGCAAAAAATGAATATTAAAATGTGGTGTACAATGTAATTA
>VMBQ01000899.1:149502-184138 GCA_007657795.1 Dreissena rostriformis | reverse complement strand
TATATACAGGAGATATGATATATTGCCTGATACATTATCTTATATTTGATCTCTTACTCTTATTCAATGTGTTGCAGTATAACAACGGGTAAGGACTTTAACATAAATTAATGACGGAATTTTAAAGTCAGTTAATGTAGTATTGTTGTATAGTCATTTAAAAGGTGAGCAAAAACACGTCTGACTTTAAAGAAACTATTTATTTTACCTACGCTTCTTATGAAACAAGCAAACTTTGATTAAATTATAATTTCAAGTTCAATCGTTCAAATATAATCAAAAGGTAAATATGTATGTAAAAATATAAAAATAATGCAAACTATTTGCAATGAAATCTGTGAATATTGAAACCGTAAAATGCATAAGCTAGTAAATTTAAACCAAAATAAATACACATGAATTTGAAATAGAACTGCTTATAATCATATGAACAATTTCCTGCATGGGTATTAAACTTATGGCAAGACTTTTGTCAAATTTGCCGTTGACATCTAATACAATGCTTACTTATATCAGTACATGGTACAATAATAGTTTCGGAACACTTCTCTCTCCGCGCAATATTTTATGTATTATTAATGCTACACAATTTCGCGTCTAAATACTAAATGATTAATTGAAATCCAATTCCACTGAGAGTGTATCCAGTTTGCAATCCAATGTACTTTTCGGGATGATTTATAATATTGTCGATTTCTTCTCACGAAATTTGCGATGCTGAAAGAGCAAATGGTATGTCATATTTTGTAAAATATCGCTTTTTGGGCGACATCATCACAATACCAAACATTTCTTAATTTAGCAGGCATTGCGCAATGTTCCCGGTCTTAAGATTGAGTGTTTTGTCTACAAAACAATGGAATTACAAACCTCGCTGTGACTTTGGAAGCGTTGTATTACTAGTAATGTATTATCCGAAATATAGTGCAATGCAATAACTTACACGTCTTATCGACCTGTTCATTGTAAAAGAATTATTAAGGAGTTCCCATGCAATATATTGAGTTATGAATTGCGTGTATATAAAAAAAAGGCAATGCTATAAAACAAAATACAATTTACTTGCATCATTTGACATAATGAAATGATGTTCGCGTTTAGTGTGTGGAATAATTTATTATTCTCATACCTTATGAAACCTACATAATGGTGTATTTGCGGACGTTGAACGTGTGCAAAATCACTGATAAATTGTCCCTTGTCTTGAAACATATGCGATAATAATGCGATAATTATCAAGAAAATAATTAAAAATATATACTGCTTTCTGCTCAATTCACGTGTGAAGTCAATGCTGCCCATGTACTTGCAAGAAAAAAAACATATTTTGTATTCATAATGGTAGTCACGCTATTGAAGTATATACAATCGTGTTGTGTACTTGTATACATACACGATGTCCTTGATATATGTTTTTATGTACAAATTGTACACGAGGGAGAATTTAAATATGTAGCCTGGTATTGCTTAAGGAATACTGCAGTAAGCATTTGCTACACCGTTAAAGAGAACGAACAAGTTATATCATCCCCGTAGCGAAAATTCGACGTTCTGTTTTTATAAACAAACGCCTGAATAGCTCTATGCAATCTCCAATTCGCAGTAGAAGTAGCAGACACTAGGAGTGTTATCTTAGCGCTTGAATAAACACAATCATGCCAGTTCTTCCCAGGACCAAAGCAAATAAATTGGGTGTGGAAATAATGTGGAGAAATGGGTCGACATAAATGCCTGAAACGGGTTGGTAAGTGCAAGTGCGACGTAGTTTTAAAGGGACATTTCGAAGAATATGTTAACTATGGGTAATGGGCAAAATATGGAAGGCACCCGGGTTAAAAAAAACCTATGTATGTCACTGTGGAAAGTGTCCGCAGTAAATAATGCTGTTTTTATTTTCATGACAAATTATTTTGAAGCGTTGGTCTGATTATGTAAACTAAATGCTGATTCTGGTTAAATCGTTGTAATCTAAACTATACAATAATGCTCATAATTGTATATATTGCGCATCTTCCACATATAATACGCCATACATCATTAAACAAAAGCATAATATACGAGTTGTAAGTAAGAAATCAATATTTACTTACTGCAAATGACGTTTGCGCCAAAGCTAGTATCTATGCAATTTTGTTTAATTAATAATGTATTAAATAGTCTTACATAACATCATTGGTTTGCGTCCGATATAATTATGAACATTATATATATTGATGAACGTTGTGTCTCTATGCGCATTGTGGACATACTCAGTATTTTCTGTCGATTATTAAATTAATCATTATAATATTACAATATGTTACTTTGTTCCATACATTTGCTTGTACATAATTTTATATTCTGAGCTTTTGCACGGTCGTAACCTTACATGTTGGCAAGAAAATGTAACTGGGTTAAGAGAACATGATTTATAGACCTTTATTTTTCCTGTATAGTTTCATCGCATTATTTTCATGGACGTAAATTAGTATATGCATCACTGCGCTATACTATTTTCCCTGAAATTAAAGATTCTGAAACGTTTTATTTGCGTCAAGGGGCTCTGCTTTTTGTAATTTCGCCATAACGTGTATCCTTCATTCCGTATTAATGGCAAATCAATATGAGGAGAAGTTGTGACTGTTTCATAGAAGGTACAAGCTTGCTAATTTAGTCAACATATAGTTAGCAACGTCGAAGCATATATGTTACGGAACCGTTTTGTTGACTTTGAAACACGCTTAAATTGGTACGTTGTACTTTGCTGGATAAAACTTGAAGTATGGATGGTAATTAACAGATTTAAATATAGGCTTATTTGTTTAAAAAAAAGTCATTCATTAAGGAGAAAATATTTAACTTTAAATAAAAGGTCATACGTCATTTACAATAAATTCATAAAATCAACTGACACATAAATATACAAATGCGTGTATATTCATTGGTATTATACGTCATTATAAAATAATAATGTTTTGAACAAAACGTATAAGGAAACCTTGTTAAGATCGAGCCTCATTCGCCGTAATTAAATATTTCGAGTGGCCAGTCAGGTTTATCAAACTTGTTCGTTGTATCACAATTGTGTTATTTGTACTCCTTAAATTAGCTAGGTTGATATGACCTGGAGTAATATTCATTTCCATTTCATTTCATTTCATGTAAAGATACTGTGTTTTGAGAACGGCTATGTTGATTGGCAGATAAGAAGAGTATATGTACTACGAGAGTACATAGCGGTTAAACGGATTAAACACCTTACGTTGTTTTAATAGTATTTCGCCCGAACAGTCTGCAATAATGTTGTGATCTTAAATGATTATCCGCAATTTTCAAAATCGGATAAAATAACATTCCACTTTTGATAAAATCGAACTTGTGGAACACGTGCAATAACAAATATTGCATACAATGAAACTTCAGAAACTCTATCAGGAGTGTATTTGTTTATGTTTTCCACTATTGGTGTAACGGAACAGCTACAAAAAACACAACATATTCAAAACTGGGATCACCGTCTCGGAGCGGTCAATGCAAAGCACTGTGTGTTTAAACCGGTTTTAGGACTAGCTAAACCTAACTCTTGGTCCATAATTCAACACGAACCAAACACTTGTCTAAAATTATCACAATCAAATGACACTATTTACTTCAAACATATGTTAGTGTTCGTGTCGTAACGATCGCAAATTCAATAAGACGATTAGGTGAAAGATTTTTAAGTTGATTGTATACAAGTATACAACAGAATGTAGTCTATCTATAAACGATGTAAATCTATCAAGTTAGAGAACAAGAAGTATACACACTCTAAGGAGCTACTTTTAAAATTATGTCGAACATGTTTACAACAATAGGTATTAACTATTTCGTAAGCATCGTGCGATTGCATTAAGATCAAACATAGCTTTTGCTTGTATTAATGCGCATAGTTTTAAAATGTAAAATTGGACAATAAAAGTACCATTGGAAGAGCAAGCAATAAAGAGTTTAATTTAGCCCAGACGGTAGACTAAAAATTTTACAACTTGCAAGGTTTGTCTGACATTTGGAAAAGCTATATGCATGTAAACACGTGTTCATAATCAAACAAAAACAATGTTCCATGATTTAGGCACATACTCATTTTCAGGAATTATACTATATATTTTTGTTTAAATATTACCTACTTAACCACATACAAATACAATATATGTATCACACTTGATTAGGCTTGCATTATTGGGGTACAATGCATTGCAATTACACTGTTAAAATGGTTAATCATTGTTTTATCGCAATTATATTCGAATATGTAATAGTATTTCTGTTTACCACTTGTACAGGATCATTGTTTTTAAAAGACAGTATCCTATATGTATTATTATGCAAGTTTGTAAAATTATTTTTCTGGAAGCTCATATAAACCAAAAACAGGCATGTATTGCATATATTCATATGATATTAACCTAACAGGTATACACATGTTGTGTTTTTTCGATAACTAACAGTACAGGTTACGTGTTCTTATGTATATACTTGAAGTGTACATAAGTTTCTTATGCGTTAGTTTAGATAATATTTTAAAACACACACAGCCCATTAGTAATCAAATGAAAAAGTCGAGATAACAAGTTTTGTAAATTGTCGAATATTTTATCTGTGATTCAGTGTGTAGAAATGAAACAACATCGACTATAAAATAATTTAGTGTCTGAACAAACATTCGTTTGGAAAATAGTCGTTAGGTCAGTTTTTTTTATATAAACTGTTTATTCAACAGTAGTCAATCCGTTTGAAAAAAAAAATGCAGTCTTCACGTGTAATACATCTGATTAATAAATGATTTTTGAGCGCCGAATAATGAACATAATTACCCAGGATTTTTTATTTATATGTCAACTGTACTAATCGGGATGATGTATAGTTGGCGCGGAGTCCCCACATGACATTTACGATTTCGTAATAAACAGTTGTCTGCAAAATTATAAATAAAAATCGCTTCTCGATCCAAATCGCATCAATTCCGAATGTATCAATATAATGAAAGGACTTGCCATATTCGCGATCATTAGCTGCACTCTTCATCTCCCAATAACGTTACAAATCTCAAAGTGGTGTGGATATGGCCAATATAAAGTCGGTGTCCTTAAAATTCGCTTTTGTTTTGGAACTTTTACTGGACGCATTTTTAATAACATAAACAATTTGCATTATACAAGGACCATACATTACGTGAAATCAATTTTTATTCTTATACATAAGCATACATCTTACTGCCTTGTTAGCGGAACATAAATGTGTCGAAATCAAGTACAGCAAACCGACGAAAAAACATATACTATTTGATATCATTATCAGGGGAAACTTTTTGTGAACGATCGATTCACACATATTTAGACGAAATTGCGAGAAATACATTATATTGCAAAATGTCACCAAACGATTTCAGAGAATAACATGTTGTATTTCCGTTCTATGTTCTATTTTCGAATGGCTTCTTGATCGCTTTGAAGTCAGCCCTTTTTCCAAAAATTGCCAATATAAATAACAATAAATGTTATCTTCATGTCAATAGTGGTTTATTATCCATAGTGTTAGGTAATAAATCAGCCTCAATGACCTTTGCTTGAGAGATGTAAAGCAAGGGAGTGTTCTGTGTCGTAGATTTATTATCGCAATAAGTAGATTTTCTTTTATAACAATACACGCTTTTCTGTGTCGTTGTTGGTTTTAAACGTTATTGGTAAGTACTATAACAGCATGTATAGTTAATTCAATGTAAGGTTTTGTAATACGTGAATAAGCTTGTCTTAACAAAAATATAATATATCAGATTTTAATACAATATCCCACTTCAATAATAGTAAAAGGGGTAGCGTTCAATCAAACTGTTATGATATTATGAATTTGTTTCGTAAGTATGGAAATCGCTTTCGAATTTCGAGTAGTTCGACATCAATTTAAAAGAATAAAATAAAATTGAGATCGTTTTATGTTTGCAGAAGTATTGACTAGAAACCCATAATTAGGCTACAAACAACCAGTTTTAATGTTTACACGTATATTAACAAACATACAAAAACAGCAAACGTCCTTTTACATAAACTTACTGACTCTGTTTCAAACACAACGCGGAAAATGTAGGGCATAAAGGATACACAAATATAATATAAATACGCATAATTATATGACACCGGTTGAGGTTTGCAGTTTACAATAATTAAATTCAAGAAAAATTACCGGGAGAGAAATTCATGTTACCATCCGCTGGTCTGTATGATTTTAGGTAAGTGACGCATTGTTTTCAAATACAGACCAAAACACATCCAAACACACTACAATTGTTAAAACTGAAGTCGCCATAATGTATGGATTCCTGAATAATTTCAGTAATCGGTTAACCGTGTTCAGTAGTAGGTACACTTATATCGATGACACCTAAAATCTATAGTGTATATGCATTTAACCGATTTTCATATGCATAAATTACCTTTTTAAGATAATAACATTTCAGTTTGTTTTCGAATTCATATAAGTCGTTTTACCTTTTAATATTTATTTGGTAAAATAAATCACAAAATTTAGTTTTTGATAAAAATAATCTTTATTACATATTTCAATTAATGTGAAGAAACAGAACACATGAAGCGACTGGAATACAAATGGTATCTTCGAGCTTCGTTTGCAAAGCTTTATACATTTAAAAATCCATGACGTGATATCATTGCTTGCAGATAATGAATACTGTTTAAGACGTCTCTACAATAACGTGGTGTCAGCAAAATTCACTAAAACATTACATTTCCAACAATATCTCGCCTGTGTACAAACGTACCGAAGGCTGAACATTATTCCCGACCAGACGATATTTAATTCGTCCGTTTATAAATTGATTAACACAGCGCGGGGATGTTGAGAGTGTTCTAATGCACGCAATATGACTTATTGCGCTGCATGCATATTACAAATTAAGCAGAGATGTCAGTGGTACACTGGAAATAAAACAGTTATCCATAAATAATATAAAGCATTCATTAATCAGCTTGTATTCGGGAAATTTAATTTAAGTGTTTTGCCACAGATACACTTTCGACATTCCATATCTTTCTGTAAACAAATATTTTCACATTGCGATGGATTGGAACAATGTCATTGTTAACAAATCGTATGCATACTGAGCATTAATATGTACATGTGCAATGTATGAAACAAATCGTATATAAAACATGATTGATTATTTGGTTAGTGGGACTATACGATTAAACTACGGTTAACAGTCATAAAACATTTAAAATCATTAGAACCAAGACATGTTAAAGCCGCAAAACGCTACACTAATTAAACACAGCTGCCGATATAAACGTGCATTTATCTTTTTGCAATATATTGTTAAAACCTGATTTTGAAGAATAAAATGTTCCAGTTCCGATCGGATTCCTAGTTGACACTGGCGATCAAGGACACATGGAGGTTAGCCTATTTGCACTAAAATTACCAAAACAAATATATATCAATTTTATCTTCTTAATAGTTTTTATCCTTATTTAGGGCATTAATTAGCTTCAATGGCTTGACGGAGAGATGCAGTGAGAAGGAATTTATTCTTTATCATTGATTTAGTATCGTCAAGCGACTGTTGATACGAGCAATAATTAACAAAAATTGCCATGACATAACAGATTTGAATGTTGTATTAAACACATACAATTATGTATACAAACGATATGTTTGGAAAAGAGAGATACTGTGTTTTACAAGTGACGTCCCAGATTAACCTGTGTAATCCGTAGGTGCTAATCAAGAACGACAAAATCTAGATTTTTGCTAAGAAGAGACTTTCTTTAAACGAAAAATATCATAAAAGCGGAAAGTGTCGTCCATAATTAGCCTGTGCAAACTGCACAGGCTCATCTGGGACGACACCTTAAACACATGCATAAAGCCGTCTTTTCACAGAGCGAAGCTCATATTTATCTTGTGGTGTATCAACCGTTCTTTTCGGCTACGCATCCTAAAGTAATAATGTTTCTAGATAAGATCTTGCTGTATATTATATGAATTGCTATTCACAAGATTGACAGCACCCAGCTCAATGCGTTTTTGTGTTGTATATGCGTTAGGAGTTATTACAATTCATCATATATAAATGTTTCAGATTTCAGCGTTTTAGGCATAAAGATACGCCTATTTTTTAATACGCATATTTGATACGATGTTAGTATATGGTGCACAAATAACAACAAAAACAGTTTCTGAACAGTTCACTTTCCGCGCAATATTTTATGTTTTATTGATGCCACAAAATTTCGTGTCTAAATAATAAAATATATATTGTAACCCTTTTCCACTGAGATTGTATCCACTTTGCAATCCAATGTTCTTTTCTGGATAATTTATAGCGTTTTCGGTGTCTCCTCACGAAATTTTCTATTCCGAAAGAGCGAAGGGTCTGTCATATTTTGTAAAATATTGCTTCTTGGGCGACATCATCACAATACCAAATATTTCTTAATTTAGCAGGCATTGGGCAATGTTCCCGGTCTTAAGATGTGAGTTTTTCTACAACACAATGGAATTACAAACCCCGCTGTGACTTTGAAAGCGTTGTATTACTAGTAATGTATTATCCGTTATATCGTGCAATGCAATAAAAATAATGTATTACTTCTCATGCAATATATTGAGTTGTGAATTGCGTGCATATGAAAAGAGGCAATGCAATAAAACAAAATACAATTTACTTGTATCTTTTAATAAAAAAAATGAAGTGAGGTTCGCGTTTATTGTGTGGAATAATTTATTATTCTCATACCTTCATAATGGTTTATTTGCGGACGTTGAACGTTTGCAAAAACGCTGGTAAATTGTGCCTTGTCTTAAAGTACATATGCGATAATAATGCGATAATGATCAAGACAATAATTTAAAATATATACTGCTATCTGCTCAATTCACGTGTAAAGACAATGCTGCCAATGTACTTGACAGTAAAAACATATTTTGTATTCATATTGGTAGTTACGCCATTGAAGTATATACAATCGTGTTGTGTAATTGTATACATGCACGATGTCTTTGATATTAGTTCTGATGTT
Organism: Dreissena rostriformis; assembly: GCA_007657795.1. Lineage (NCBI taxonomy): Eukaryota > Metazoa > Mollusca > Bivalvia > Myida > Dreissenidae > Dreissena > Dreissena rostriformis. Next base: position 175,082 of record VMBQ01000899.1, on the reverse strand, counting down.
CCAATTGTAAACGAGGGAGAAGTTTAATATGTAGCCTGGTATAGCTACAAGCAATACTGCAGTAAGCATTTGCAACACCGTTAAAGAGAACGAACAAGTCATATTATCCCCGTAAATAAATTCGCCCTTCTGCTTTTATAAACAAACGCCCGAATAGCTCTATGCAATCTCCAATTCGCAGTAGAAGTAGCAGGCACTTGGAGTGTTATCTTAGCGGTTGAATAAACACAAATATGCCAGTGCCTTCCAAGACCAAAGCAAATAAACTGGGTGTGGGAATAATGTGGAGAAATGGGTCGACATAAATGCCTGAAACGGGTTGGTTAGTGCAAGTGCAACGTAGTTTTAAAGAGACATTTCGTAGAATCTGTAAACTATGGGTCATTGGCCAAATATGAAAGGCATCCGGGTTTAACACATGCCTATGTATTTCACTGTGGGAAGTATCCGCAGTAAATAACGCTGTTGTTATTTTCAGGACAAATAAATTTGAACCGTCGCTTTGATTATGTAAATTAAATGCTGATTCTGGTTAAATCGTTGTAAACTAAACTATACAATAATGCTCATAATTGTAAATATTGCGCATCTTCCACATATAATACGCCATACATCATTGAACAAAAGCATAATATACGAGTTGTAAGTGAGAAATCAATATTTTCTTACTGCAATTGACCTTTGCGATAAAACTTGTATCTATGCAATTTTGTTAAATTAATAATTTATTAAATAGTCTTATATAACATCATTGGTTTGCGTCCGATATAATAATGTACATTATATATGTTGATGAACATTGTGTCTCCATGCGCACTTTGGACAGACTCAGTATTTTCTGTCGATTATTAAATTAATCATAATAATGTTACTATATGGTACTTTGTTCCATACATTTGCTTGTACATAAGTTAATATTCTGAGCTTTTGCACGGCCGTAACCTTACATGTTGGCAAGAACATGTATCTAGGTTAAGTGAACATGATTTATAGACCTGTTTTTTTCCTGTATGGTTTCATCACATTATTTTCAGGGACTTAAATTAGTATATGCATCACCGCGCTATACTATTTTCTCTGAAATTAGAGATTCTGAAACGTTTTATTTGCGTCAAGGGGCTATGCTATTTGTAATTTCGCCATAGCATGTATTCTTCATTCCGTATTAATGGCAAATCAATATGAGGAGAAGACGTGACTGTTTTATAGAAGGTACAATCATTCTCATTTAGTTAACATATATTTAACAACGTCGAAGCATATATGTTATGAAACAGTTTTGTTGACGTTGGAATACACTTTTATAGGTACGCTGTATTTTCCTGGATGTCTCGATAAAAATTGAAGTATGGATGGTAATTTAACACAATTAAGTATAAGCTAATATGTTCAAAAATAGTCATTCATTAAGGAGAAAATATTTAACGTTTAATAAATCAAAAGTCATACGCCCTGTATGATAAATTAATAAAAAAATAATCAACTATCACATAAATATACAAATGCGTGAATATTCATTGGTATTATACTTCATTATTAAATAAAGATGTTCTGAACAAAACGTATAAGAAAACCTTGGTAAGATCGAGCCTCATTCGCCGTAATTTAATATTTCGAGTGGCCTATCAGGTTCATCAAACTTGTTCGTTGTATCACCTTTGTGTTATTTTTACATATTAAATAAGCTAGGTTGATATGAAATGGAGTAATATTCATTCCCAGAAAATGTTAAGATACTGTGTTTTTGCGAACGGCTATGTTGATAGGCAGATAAGAAGAGTATATGTACTAGGGGAGTACATACCGGCTATATGGATTTAACACGTAACGTTGTTTTATGATTATTGCGCCTGAACATTCTGCAATAATGCTTTGATGTCAAATGATTTTCCGCATTGTTCAAAATCAGATAAAATAACATTCCACTTTTGATAATATCGACCTCGTGAAACATGTGTAATAACAAATATAGCATACAATGAAACTTCAGAAACTCTATCAAGAGTGTATTTGTTTTTGTTTTCCACTATTGGTGTAACGGAACAGCGACAAAAACATAACATATTTAAAACTGAGATCACCGTCTCGGAGCGGTCAATGCAAAGCAGCGTGTGTTTAAACCGGTGTGAGGCCTAGCTTAACATACAACGTAGTCCAGAATTCAACACAACCCAAACACTTGTCTCAAATTATCACACTATAGCAAATGACACTATGTAATTCACCATTTGTTAGTGTTCGTGTCGTAACGATCGTAAATTCAAAAAGACGATTAGGTGATAGGTATTTAAGCGGATTGTATACAAGTATACAATATAATAGAGTCAATCTATACAATGTGTAAAACTATAAATTAACAGAACAAGAAGTAGAAATGCCACAAACAGCAATTTTTAAAATAATGTCGAACATGTTTACAACACTATTGAGTAATTCGTGTGTAAGCAGCGTGCGATTGTATTATGATCAAAACATAGCTAGTATTTGTTTTGTTTTAATAATATAGGCTAATTTCTAAGTCTTTACCAGCGTTATCTTGACAAATACATGCGTGCAGTACAGTCGCGCAACATTGACCTCTTCAACGGCTGAGGTCAATGAACGTTATGTTAACATTCGGTAAAGTTAATGGCATCCATTATTATTATTGTTCGAACATTTCCATTGTATAGCAGAATTGCTTGAAACAATGATAACAAAATAACACATCAAAAGTACGTGTAAACGTTAGTTAGAATAGTTTAATTCCATGAGGATAGTAGCTATATTTGATCATGTGCTTGTTCGAAAAACGTTAGGTACGATTTGTTACAAAGAAGCATACAGTACATACAGTGTTTATATGTTGCATTATCGTTTGTATGTATTTTGACAGGAATATTCATCAATGCATATTATGTAGTTACCCGAATTTACGTATGATTATTAATATGTGATTTACTATTTGCCTAATAAGATTCACACTAAATGAACTGGTAAAATTATCGTTATAAAACTGCTAGACACATGAACCCTACTTTGCAGAATAGAAGGAAGGGGTTTCAATTTCTGCTATGATAATTCAATTATAACTGTGGTAATAATAATAATAATAACAACCTTACACAAAAACATGTTTAATACCATAACGTCTTGACACCGCTTATGAAGATTGTAAACATATCCGATTATTATATATAATACAAAACATGATTTGCATCTATTAAGTCCGACTTTGAATAGTTATCCATAGGCCCATTATAATGGGACATGCATTTACCAATACTTGTATAATTTTCACAACAGATTAAACCATAACTACTATACGTCTAGATGAATATGCCTATACTATTATATAAACATATTACAACACGTTGTCATGTACCAGAACTACAAGAAACACAAATTACTAAATATGATAAAAAGTGTTCTCCCTCTGAATACAAAATGTGTATCATTGATATCAGTAATACCAGGCTTTGTAAAAAAGTATATTTCCTACTGGCATGATCATTGCCTTGTTTATGGTTGTGCTTTTCTGAAAATCATGATTTAAAGCTTTTCTCCTAATGCTCGCGTTTGACATGTTTTTTTCATCGTATTGGAGTATATGGTAAGCATAAAAAAGACGCAAACAAACGCCACAATTTCCTTTACACTATTCATCTGAAACAATCCCCTCAGCGAAATTATGACAATGTCTCATTTTTAGTGATGTATTTCTGGTTTTTCAAGTTACTCCTCATGCGAAACGTGCTTTTATAACATACAGCGCTATTGACGATACACGCAGTTTTCTTGATTCACATTCGCACCCATAGCACATAATTTACATTATAATATGTCGATGTTTTGTTAAGCATGTACTTATTTTACATCCGTATTCGGCTTTTAATTACAGTATTATATACATTCACCGCAAAATTCTAGGTGAATATAAACAATCGCGTACTCAACATTGTATTGTATCTTTTAAACATTAATTACATCATAAACTTAAGTGGATTGCTTCGTTTCTCTGTTATTTAATCACCCGAAAAGTAAGCAAACTTTCATTAATAGTTGTACTTAAAAACATAAAATCCATAAACGTATATTGCACCTGAAGACTAAAGACAAACACCGATAGGAATAAAGCGGGTTTGAATTATGCAATTGATTTCACTTGTTTACGTAGATCATGCATGTAAAATTGTGCAATAAAAGTGCCATCGGAAGAGCAGGAAATAAAGAGTTGAACTTAGTCCAGATGGTAGACTAAATATTTTACATCTTGCAAGCTTTGTCTGACATTTGGAACAGCTATATTCATGTTAACACGTGTTCATAATCAAACGAAATGTATGTCCCCTGATAAAGGCACAAACACGTTTTTATAAATCATACTATATTTAAGAAAATTAAAAATATTAACTTCTTTAACAAATAACAATACAGTAGAATATATATACATACGTTTTATGAACTATCGATTCAAATATAATCAGACGCAAATTCAAGAAACGCATTATATTGCAAAATGTCAACAAGCGCATTCAGAGAATTACATGTTGTATTCCGTTCCATGTTCTATTTCCGAATGGCTTCGTGAAAGCTTTGAAGTCAACCTATTTTCCAAAAATTGCCAATATAAATAACAATAAATGTTATCTTCATGTCAATAGTGGTTTATTATCCATAGTGTTAGGTAATAAATCAGCCTCAATGTCTTTTGCTTGAGAGATGTAAAGCAAAGGAGTGTTCTGTGTCGTAGATTTATTATCGCTATAAGTAGATTATAAAAATATATACTTTTCTGTGTAGATTATTGGTCGTGCAAGGGGACGTTATATAAAACTTGACTTAATACAAAATAAAAGATTTCAGATTTATACAATTTTCCACTGCACAATGTATATGCATTTGAATGTATTTAAACACTATCCATCTGCCTACAGGCTTTGATGTGCAATATTAGGCAATGTAAAACACTCAAAATATAACGCACAAAATAATACATGATGGTGATATTTTCATAATATACGATTATATATATATATATACATAATTTTCATTAGAATCGCACAAATATGATAAAATCTATAGAACTTTTACAAACTTACAACGCTAAAACAATTAAAAATATTGCAACATTTATTTTCAAAGCAGCTAAATTAAGGACTGAATAAAACTATCAATAGTTCCCTCCATATATTACTTTCTATTTGTAGTCATAGCACTAACAGCTATATGTATACACATTGTTAGAACATTGTTGCACGTTGCCAATTGTTTCGTTATAAATTGTAAATTTATATTGTTTAAAATAGTATATGTACATGTTGTATATGCCTGTATGCCATTGACTACTGTTTACTACATTGTGTATTATATGTTTATTGTATGTATACTCATGGGCTTAAAGCCTAATGTATTCAGAAATAAAACATAAAACATATGGTTCATCAAAACCAGCAAAAGAAAGTTCGAACATGACTCTGCACGATATTTTTTAAGCTAAAATAAACTGTATATGTATCTTTTGTAAGATATTGTTGATATATCTCGTTTCAAAAAAGTATCTATTGTGCTTTCCACAAAGTATAATTTAATTATTTTTTTCCCGTTCTAAATGTTTTATTTTCTGCGCCAATAGGTATGTGGGAGTCGCGGGCACCACCCTCAACACCGTACATCATCAGTATTTGTAATATATTTTTTTTCATAATGCATAGTGAACACTATTGCAATGTGGAAAAGTGACTCAATTCTTACTGGAAAAATGTCAAAGTAAAAAAAATACAAAAATAAATTAACTATGAATACAAATCATAGAAAAGAGCCTTTTAGTAGCTTGCTTTTACATGTGCATTGTTCATTTGACAATAATATGTGGAAATATATACGTAGAGAAGACGCACAAACACGAAAAGCTCAAAACGACAACAGCATTCATCGACAACAATCACATGTCCGGTGAAATGTTAACAAAAGGACCAGAATGAAACAAAAAAAAGCGCAGTTCACGTTTTAAAACAAGCTTTTTAATGTTTCAATGTAATACAACAGACCCAGTTGAATCAGTATGCTCTTGATGTTTAAGTGTATTGCTGAATAATCAAAATTGGATCGTACATCTTAGGTGATAACCACAATTGTGATATAGTTAACTGAGTCTGGGTATACAATGGAGTGGTTGATCGATATTTCTGAATGAAACGGGTTGATTGTTATATGTACAAGGAACGCTTTGTTTTATATAAATTAGTTAAATGCATTACTTATAGACCAGTTGTGATGGTTCATCGGCTTTAAATATGTGAACCATTGCCGTTTGGGAAATGTATGAAATTTAAATCGAGAATAAATAATCTTATTAAAAGCGTTTCAATGAGTTAAGAAGAAGATGCACCAGAAAATAAACGAATTGTTGTATACAATTACAGATAATGTTCTATTGTTTACTAGATTTTATAGATACTCTTGGGAAATCTCAACTTATCAGTGCATATTTGTTCACACGACACAGATATAATTTGTGCATCTGCAACAATTAAGAATAAACGAGCCGATATGGGCTTGAAATTGGTCGTCACGTATTTCATTGAAGTGAACAAGATTTGAATTATTGTACCAGTGTAAGTCAGTTTATGTATTTTATTTAACATTCCTCGTTCATATTCTTGAATTTGTTTAAGATAGTGAAAATACAATGTTGACATTTAAATCATATTAATCGTGACTTTTGTCATTGACCAAGTTAGGTTATGACTTAACAGTTTAATTGGAGGAGTCCCTCCTGGTAGTTCAGATTACGTGGTTGTCGCGTTAATTGAGTTCACAGTACATGCGTTATATAGGACAAACGCTGGCTGTTCTTTACAAATTTACAAAACAATATAGATCAATGTATTTCATAAGAAATCCTTTTTCATATCGGTAATAAATTATATAGTGAACACCATATTTTTAATTTCGAACAAAATTGACAACACAATTTAAAACAAATGAATACATAAGATAATATTGTTGTATTTATTGTATTTATTGTTGATGAATACGCCCTTACTAGAGTAAGTGCGATAGAATGCTATTTTGAACAAATAGCTTATTTTCGCATAGAAACTAGTATGTTATATAAATCTGTATAATTCATTTACTGTTGAAAAACTCCTGTCCATTATGCAATGTCGTGTTTTATTATACTCCCTGAATTTAGTGTTCATTGATATTCTGATATTTATTCTTGCCAAGGGCTTTGATTATTTTCATTTTAAAAATTGTATGTGTTGTTCCTATGCATTTTTAATATGAATTCCGTATCTGCTCCTAAATATAATGTTTTGTAGAAAGTTGGAATATGTTAGATAACGGTAAATATGTTGATAAGCTAGAAGGCATATGGATTAAAATTGTTCGTATGAGTCGCTCTTTCGTCGTTGCGTTGTCCTACTCTTTCGTCTTCTTCTTTCAATGGATGATCAATATACCCGGTTTATTTAGATCAGACGATTACGAATGATATGCCATGTATTTATCGTCAAGGTTTTACTCAAGTAATGTACACGAAATTATTTCGAAAACAAATGTTAAATATGTTTGGTATATTTGCTAACATTGTTTTTGTTTTGACATTAAATAGGGTACAATACCTTTAAACAAATACTGACGTAACGTTCTGATCGCTATCTACTATAAAAAGTCTCTACAATAACTTGGCGTCAGCACAAGTCAGTAAAACATTACCTTTTGGAAATAGCTCGCATGTGTACGAATGTATCCTGAGGCAGAACATTATTCCCGACCAGACGATATTCAATTCGTCCGTATATCAATTGATTCACACAGCGCAGGGATGTTGGAAGTGTTCTTATGCACGCCATATGACTTATTGAGCTGCAGAATTTCATTTTAGTGTTTTTATCGCCATAAATAGACTTTCGACATTCCATCTCTTTCTCTAACTGTGCATTAATATGTACATGTGCAATGTATGAAATAAATCGTATACGCCGTATTTGATTGATTAATTTGTTCGTTGGACTGTACAATTCGACAAGGATAAACAGTCATAAAACATGTTACATCATTAGTACAAATACATTAAAAAAGGCGCAAAACTCATCACTTATTAATCAATGCTGCCGAAATAAACGTGCATTTTTCCTTTTCGTTTTTTAATATAAACATGATTTCGAAGAATGAAATGTGTCAAGGCCTTCTATTTTAGTTTCAGTTCCGATCGTATTCCTACTTGTCAATTGCGAGCAAGGACACGTTGGTGTTAGCCTATTTGCACTACAATTACCAAAAACAAACATTTATCAATTTAATCTTCTAGAAAGTATGGGTTTTTTATCCTTATTTAGGGAATTTATAAGTTTCAATGGCTTGATGGAGTGATGCAATGAAACGTAATTATTCATTATCATTGATTTAGTATCGTCAAGCGACTGTTCTGTAATTGATACGAACAATAATTATCAAGATTGCCTTCAAATAACGAACTTTATGTTGGATTGAATACACATAATTATCTATCAAAATGGTATATTAGGAAAACAGAGATATTGTTAATTACATATATACTCAATTTGCATGTTTATTAACTTTGACCGATATAGAACCCACATAGATGTGTTTATTTTTTTTTGAAAATGCAGCCATTCAGAGGTTTTGACAGCAACAAAACGAAAGTATGCAACAGCAGTAGTTTTGCAAATATATGAGCCTCACTCTGTAAAAAACGGCTTAATTGAATGTGCGTAAAGTGTCGTCCCAGATTAGCCTGTGCAGTTCGCAGATGCTAATCAGGGACGACACTTTCCGCCTAATCTTGATTTTTACTAAGAAGATCCCTTATTTGAGCGAAAAATATCAATAAAGTGGAAAGTGTCTTCCCCTATAAGCCTGTGCTCCCTTGTCACAAAGCAAAGCTCATCTTCCTCTTGTGGGGGATACGCCGTAAAACTTAGGTGTTCATATCAGCGTTCATGTTTGGGTGGTATACCTTTTTTTTTAGATCGTCACAGATTATAATCGGATCGAATATACAATGGTTATCATGTACACAGAAACAAGTCATAGGTAGAACAAGTCAGACGTTAAAGGACCATGCGACAAGTAAATACCAAAACCTTATTTTTATTGTTAATTTTAATCAGTTTTATTTTTAACATCGATGCATCCATTGATAAGCATAATCGAAACATATCACACCACTTATTTTCCAAAAGCAGATATCGTTTATCCTTCAGGTGTTCTATGTTCTTAAGGTAAATTATGATGATTGTAATGTTATTTAACAGATACATTTGCAGCAGTTGGCACTTGATGTGTTCGCCTAGCGGTTGAACAACGTAAGGGTAGTTCCGCCAAGTACAGAATTAACAAAATAGGTATTAAGTCTAGATATAGAACATGTCTGCAAGACCCAAGTTTTATTTTTTTTTAAACTAAAGGAATAATACTATTAATATTTGGAATTGATGATTTAAGATTTATATGTTCTAATTGTTTTTGGTTATTATGTTGAGCATTCTTGATTTATTGTGAATACTTTAACACTGTTTGCTTCACAGGTATTAACCCATGTTGTTATATTAATTCACTACATTAAATAACGGAAACACTTTAATTATTCAAATCAATGACACTTTTTCATTGTTGTTATTCTAAATTCATTTTATGAAGTATACTATTGTGGTCATTAAATCATTTTTAGTTTAATTTAACAGCGATCAATATTACATTCTAGAATTTCGTCGAAATAATGAGACGACAAACTTAAAATATGTTGAGACTTATTCCTCCTTGGAAACATTTCTTTCCGCATATATCTTATGCTACCGTATCTTAGCTCAAAGCTGTTTCAGCTGCTAATAAGAATGCTTTACTGATAATAGAATAGACCGTTCGAACTGGAATACCGCCGTGTATGATGTCGAAAACCTTTATGCTGTTTACTTCCACTATCAGCGACTATCCTTATCGTCATATATCATGTAGTGCATTGCTTGCAGGAAAAGTTCAATATCAATGTGATCTAGTTGAGAGGAATTGATAATGGAGACCGACATCAAAGCTTAAAACCGAAGTCTTCAAACGTGTTTTATTTGTGCCGGGGTTAACTATCTTTACAAAACTTACTCTTTAACGACATGTTTTTATGTTCACCAAAGGGAAACATTATTTGCAGTTGTGAATTGAATTTTACCCACCATCGCTTAATGGGTAATCAATATCGCAGGATACAATATCTTCTAGGAAGTGTTTATATCCTAAACAAGTATTTATACTTGCACGCGGTATCGAGCACGTAAACAAACTATTAAAAAGTAATCGAAAATGTTACAACTACCTTGCAACATTTTATATCGTGTGACTTCGATCTAGAGAAATATTATATGCGGCTGAAAAATAGATCAAAATTGAGAATAAAATAAAACAGTTTACAAACGCTTTACCATACGGAAAATGCTCGAAAAAATATGTTTGCTTAAGAAAAAAATGTTTGACTGACACTTACGTGCATATACGGTAATGAAGGCAGCGTTGCAATAGAAGATTCAAATATGCAACCAATACACACCTTTCGAAAACTGCGGGTTTTGTCCACTTATTACCTTATTTAGTATTAAGACTGTTTGTATGGACGTCATTTTATATTCATTCAATGTTTATTTTAACATAGCAAAAAGGAATGGGCTACCAACGATACGCAAATATTTATGTATGGATTCATTTTTTCAATCTATTCCTAAAGTTATGAATGGGCATTTTTGTGCATGCTTCTAGTCTTATACGTTATGATTTATACTTCTTAGTTTTGCGATTAAGAATTTAGTGACGAATGCTGCAAGACAACTGCTTAATGATTAGTATATTAAAGTGCCAAAGTGCAATTTTAGAGAAAATGAAATATGCAAATGTTATTGATCAATCAATTAGCGCACGAAGAAAGTAAGCCATCGACTGTCAGACGATTCTCGTGATAAATGATGCAAAGCGCGTCCTTGCGTCTCAGTGTGAATATATGAAACTATATGGAACTTAAAGAACATACATTGAACTAAGTAAGTGAATAATTTCAAGTGTTCAGTATTTTTGTCAGTATTTACTCATTTGGCTAGTATCGGAATGTCTCTTTAATCACGAGTAACATGAATATTTATTAAATGAATTTACTTCAATTGAGAATGTGTTTGGGCGTAAGAATTTCCTTAAACCCACAGTAAGGATATTGACAACCATTAACGTAAAACATATAGGGCACAAACGGGTACAATACTATAATATAATCAAACATAATCATGTTACATCGAGATTTGATTTGATATTCACAACCGTTTTTCTGTTTCATTTTAGAATATGAATTACAATACACATACCACACCCACAGACATAATTATAATTAATGCAGAGGTTACCACGATGTATGAAAATCTGCACGCTATATGTCATACATAGCAATTAACCGTTAGCAATACAAAGTAAACTTAGAATTGACCGTTCCAAGGCGGTGACCCCAGCTTTAATCTACTATGTGTATATGTTGTTTCTTTTTGTGCCGTACTATACCGTTTTGGCAATTGGTTCCTTGCAATAAATAAAGGACCACGAATGTGTGTATGATAGAAATGCAATACTGCTGCAGCTTCTGGAGTTTCACTTCTTTATATTAAATCGATGAAACATAAAGTGTATATTTTATTAGCATAACACATGTTTGTTTTGTTCTTTATTACATGTAATCATAAGTTTCATATGTATAAATGTACCATTTGAAGATATAATTTTAGCTTGTTGTGTCATTCATATTAATTGCCGTGCCTTTTCATACGCCTTAAATTAAATCAAACACATTCGTCTGATTATAAAGAGAGCGGAAATCTTTCATAGATTAAGTGTTTGATAAAATCATCGCCTTTGTTTGATATTTCAAACAATGTGTAAAAGCGAACCAAAGGAAACGGATCGAATGAAAAATTATCTGGTCAAGCATTCTTCACAGAACGCTTTTCCTCTAAAATCCAACCCTTTATAACATGCTTTAAGGATACATTATTATGTTTGAGTCGTTCCTTTAATACACCGATGATGCAGTCCACACACAGAATCTAGACAATTCAGTAAAACAACTTCGAGCGATATCTCACATTTAAGCAACGTATTTAGAGACTGAATGCTATTCAGAATCAGAATATCATAATATATTAAGGTCATCCTTATATCAATTAAGTTACACAACGCGCATATAGTGTTAAGTGCATCTCATTGCTTTTCTGGAAATAAAACATACCATAACAAACCACAAGCATTACTTATTTTGTTTTTGAAGATTTGTCTGAACATGTTTAGCCATGAATACAATTATACCATGCAATCCTTGTCTCTAAATAAACGTTTCCACGTTGCCTTGGAATAGGACAGTGTCATCTAACACACATCTTATGTATACTATTTATGAGACAATGACATGTTAAAGAAATCTTATTTAAACTATGCATTATTGTGTAAATGTATAATAATTATGTTGCACTTTTCGTGTATTTTGTATTTATTAAGTAGTCAGATGGACGATATAATTCAGCTACTATTAACGATCATACGACATTGCCAATTATCAGTACAAACTTTATCAAGTGTAAACATAACTCACTTCCTAAACACAACTATTGAAATAAGCGTTTCATTTACTTATTTCAATACACACACCTAGAACTCGAATTCAAAGAAGGAAGTGTTTCATATCCGTTTTATCAGTATTCCATTTCCGACTGGCTTCCTGGCTGTTAATGGCGAGACTTGCCAAGAACGCGTTATGGTCATAAAATTACCAATACCAAACTATATCAATGTAATGTTCTTGGCACCACGTGTTTTATCGTTTTTCACTTATTTAACTTCAAACGTCTATGCGGTACTGGTGCCAGGAACGAGAGTATTCTATATCATTGCTTTAGTAAGTATGTTCTATAATTGATACGTACAATAATAAGCCAATTGCCTTAAAATAAGTTGAATGTTGGATTAAATACAACAAGTTATGTATGAAAACGGTATGTTTGGAAAACAGATACTTTGTGTATTGATGTACACAATTTGTTCAGTAACGTAGACTGATACAGAGCCGACACGTGTTAATACGGTTATGTAAATTTATCGAGGTTTCATTAGCAATAAAAACGTAAATGATCATAATAACTATTTTTACATACATAAATCGCCGATTGATGGATAAACCTTACTATTTGGTTTCAACCACCAAGGTTATCATGCAATAAAACCGATTTCGAGGCTATTATTGAGAATAAGTAAGTAATACTCACTAAATAGGCAACACCAAGTACATGGCGTTTGTGATGTATATCCGTTCATAGTCATTATACAATATATATATATTTTTTTCCACATTTATATAGCGCCTTTTTCACACTCGAGATGTGCGTTCAAAGGCGCTTTACATTTTTGCCCTGGGTCATTAGTCGTCCGTTATTTAATTGAGGTATTTCGTTTTTAGAAAAGCCTGTATTCATGGTTTAGTGGCATACTTCGTTATATATAATTACTGTTTGAATGCAGAATGGTAACACTGTGCAATATAATAATTCATACATAGCGACCGTGAGGCAAAACAGGACCAAAATACTATTTGATACCAATTTTTGATACCAATTTATTGTTAATTTTAAACTGTATACTCATTTTGACTTTGACATTAATGCATTCTTTGAACTGTTTAATCCATAAATCACACAACACTTTCCACCTGTAGCACTTTCAGTCTTTGCTTGATATGAAACCGCATGTGAGTCAAGCAAGCAAGATGTACTAATTTCATTAAGTTGTACGTACTTTTTATTTTGGTTTCACATGTAATTGCTGCTTCATGATTTATATGTTCGGTATTCTAATGTTTTACTGTGATATACTTGCTAACTTTAACGCTAATACCCGTACATGTAATTCTTTTCTGGTTTTAACACTGTTGTTATATTATTTTACTACATTAAACAACGGAAACTGTATTCAAAACAATTTCGTAAATATATTAAAACGGCAAAATAAGACAATATTCTATGTGTATGGCTCCGTAGAAAAATCGCGTTTCGCCTATATCCGAAGAGGACGTATCTCAATACGAAGCTGCGTGATTTACCTGTCACAATTGTTTGATGGTAATATAATCGGAGTGTTCAGGTACTTAACTGCGATATGGTTCTCCTTTTGTTCCTATGATGATGATTTAAACATAGCAAACGGGATATATCGTACATTGTATGTTTAAATTAATTGTTGTTCTCTCCTTTTCCTACAACGTCATCTATTGATAAATTATATGTATGTGACTCACATTGAAATTATACAGACAATACGCTGAAAACACGAAATACTTGTATGCAAATGTGTGTAATGAAGACCATTAAAGAATCTTTGCCTATAGAGCATTTCATCTATCAAAACAATCATACAGTCGAATATGTATGTAAGATGCACTTTAAAATTTAAAGATATACTTATTTACTTCTTTTAAGGTATTGATATTAAAATGTGATTTAAAGTTTGGCAATTGCATTCAGTGCCGATTTTTTTAAGAAAACTGCAAAACGATGGATATGGAAGCCAAAGTCTAAGTTTTGGGAAAATTAAATATGTTAATGTCGATGACCAATCAATCACCGCTCGAGGAAAATACGATATCGACTGTCAGAAGGTTTCCTTGATTGATGAAGAAAAGCTGGCCAAAACGTCTCAGTTTGAATATATGCGACATAAAGTGAGCACATTCTTTAAAAGGCTTTACACTTGAAATGAGTTTGTGAAATATATACAGGTTTTAATAATGATATAGATGTTGCATTCGATCGAGCGTTTTTTAAATTATAAACGTGTTTCGCTAGTAACGAATTACGAATTAACGCTGATTATTGTTAGGTATTTGAATTTAATTTGAAACATCCAACACACAACATCTGGGGACGTTTGTTTCTCGGACTGTCTGTTTGGAACCAACATATTTAAATTACGAATCCATGCTGATAATGAATGGGTATTTACATATTAATTTTAAGAAACAAAATTAACAAACAAAACAACACAATTGATTACGTTTCTATCGCGGACGTTCAGCGAACCAAAGATATGGTGTTTGATAAACCCGTGTGTAAGCATTTATGCAAGCATGCACAAACCAAAAAAGCCCTTTTACACAACCTTCCTGAACACGTTTTGACTAAAACATAACGTGGGAAATGTACGGCACAAACGGATACACTGATGTTTGTTTAGTTCTTATTGAATGAAAAATTGACACCTATTAATACGTTGATGGACATTTGAAATGAATTTATACTTAGCGTTTATTTCGGAATGCACATGCATTGTCTTGCTTTCTAATGTACATTAGGTTTTATCAAATACAGGTCTTGTGCAGATAAAGATGTTTCCAGTGTTAAGTGTTTGATAAAATGGTCCTTTATTTGGCATCGTAATCAATGTAAAAAACCAAATGGAGGAAGCGAATATAATGAAATATTTTTTGTTTATCGTAGAACTTCGTCTTCATAGCGTTTTACATTAAAAACTCATAATTCCAGGACATTCTTATATTGTTTCGTGGATAATGTATTGCTTTTCAGATGTCTCTGCAATAACTTGACAATGCCATTCACACATAGAGTTTGTCAATGTCAGTAATATACATCCTTTCGAGCGCCATTTCGCCTTTGTAGCAATGTTTTCAGAGACTGAATACTATTCTGAATCAAAGATATCTAATTTGTCCGTATATCACAACATTCACACAACGCGGAGATTTTGAAAATGCTCTAAGACACGTTTGACTTATCGCTCTGCAATACTTACACAAGTTTAGCCGACATGTCAGTGGAATTCTGGAAAAACAACAAGAATCCATAAAAAAACAAAGCACATATTAATCATACTGTATTTCGGATTTTGTATGCGTTTTGCCATGGATAAAAATTTGACATTCATATTTTCTTCACAACAAACATCTCCCGATTGCTGCGGATTGGGATAATATACTGTTCAAAAAATCTTATTAATACCGTGCATTTATGTTTCAAACCAGTAAATTATGTTAATCTTTTCGTACATTAGTTTTTTTTATTTACCTTTTTCTCGCTGGTCTATACAATTCCTTTACGATAGACGATCATCAAACATATTATATATTTAGTCCAAAATACATTTTGTAAACACGAAATATCACTTACTTAGCACAGCGGTCGAACGTTTCTTTTTCTATTGTTCATATACTGTTGAAACGCGATATTGAACAATGAAGTGTTTCATGTGCGTTCTATCATATTTCCAGTTCCGATTTGCCTACCGGCTGTCAATTGCAAACAATGCCAAAAACGGCGTTATTGGTTGTCTGTAAGCAATATAACTACCAAATTAAATACAAGTATGCACGGGCTTGAATTTTAAATGCAAATGACGCGTTTTATATATAACTCCAAGCAGAGCCTAATTACCATTTGTAAAATTAATTAAATATTTAAAAAAATTCACTTCTGACAAAAATAACGATAATTACATTTCTGTTTTTAAATTGCTGTTTCAAGATTGATATTTGCGTCATGCTTATTTCTTCCTGTGATATGCATGACTGAGTAAACGTCAACACACTTATTATGAATTATTCACTGGTATTGGCGAAGTCGTGATTTTATTGTATTACATTATATAGCGGAAACAAGCCTGAAGCACACATTCTAGTCATTTGTAAGGATTATTTTGTTTTTCTAAATATATAATGTAACGACATATAAAAGTATTACCCATTTTTGACTCTATTATTTTGTTGAAAGGATGTATTCAAATAGCACATGTAATACAATTCGTGTCCATTACCACAAGAAAATAGTTGTTTTCCCTAATATTTGATGCGGAAGTTTACCTCAATTAAAAGCTGCTGCATGAAAATCTCACAGCTCATCGATGAAAATAAACTCGAGTCTTTCGTGTTCTGATTTGCGAACCCGTCATGACATGATGTCTGATACCTGCCACGTTTTTTCTATCAATATCAGCGTATATCCTTCGAAGTTATCAAGATTTTCATATATCATGTTGTATATTGTTTCGGTATGACAAATCTAGCGGTATCAATTTGGTTTTAGTTGGAAAGTATTGATTAAAGAAGCCTGCAGTTATTTAGCTAATTACCCAGGTCTTCAAACACGCTTATAGTGAACGAATGCACCGCGGATCGTTAACTCGTTTTTTTGTTTACATAAGTCCTGTTTCATGACGTGTTTTCTTTAAGCCAAGAGGCAGTGTTATTTGCAGTTTTGACGCTGCAGCCAAGCTCTGCTGGTTTAATGGTTACTCAATAACAACTGAGGAAACGAATGCCTTCTAGGGAATGGAGAACACACGAAAAGTAGTCTAAATGTTAAACTTAACTTTACGAATAACTTGCAGCAGTATAAGCTTATGTATCGTGTCTACGATAAACGCACATATTATATATGGTTTACAGAAATGTCTATTTATGACAATGCGAAAATATTTTATGGAAACCCATCAATGGAAATCAAGGTTTCTTTGGATAGTCATAACTTAACGTTGGGAAGCTATTTCTTTAATCGAATTGACCTACCCGTTTAATAACATTTTTAACATATGTTTATATTATATATCGTTTTACAAAACCTTAAAAACATAAACGATACTGACACGTAGATCATATATGTTTACAATGCTTGAACTATGCAAGAAACAAAAAGGGTCGTTAAATGTTTGCTGTTTTGACGCCGTGTTATAATTGATCTTATAATCATTTAATCGTTGCGGACATCACTTCCACAGAATAAGTATGGTTAATCTGGCAACAGTTGAAAGAGTTTATCATTTTTTTTTTGTTAAAATCGATTTAATAATAGTTGCAAAGTCAATATTGTATTGTGCACACGCAAGGATGTTCACGGAAAACTTGTTTAAATTAATCAAATGCATTCACAGTTAATGCACAAACAGCTAGATTACCATGACATGCAATTACATCAAAGGATGCTTATTATTGGAAAGACTTCTGTGACTCGATTGATTTATCTGAATGCAAGTATACAACGTATGTCACATGTTGGGCCACTAACATACTGCTGAAACAACGTGTTTTTACTTTTTAACATTTTAAGAAGAACATTAATTAGCGGTGGTTCGTGAACGTATTGTATAATTGTATGCAGTTGGCTCATTAAATTTCATGGATGATACGAATGTAGCCTTTGCATACTGCTTTGTGTTCAGCTCGTGTTTGTTCATGTCATACTATCATAAAACCAAACATGGTAATACTTCACGCGATAAACACATGCCGTTTTAACATATAAAAAGTTGTATTGTATACTTATTTTAAGCTGGAAGATGTAGAATATATGGGCAAAACTTTGCTGTTTATACTACCATTTTGTAGTTCGTTTTATAACTATAAAAAATAATTCTTTACAAAATATGCAATACAATTTCAAGTTTTAATGTCATGGTGTTTTTGTCACTATAGTGACACAACAAACATTTGTAAATTTCGAAAACCAAGTGTTTCATCTCCTTTCCATCAATGGTTCCGTTCTTATGGGTTTCGTTGCTGTTCCGTCCAGGAATGTCAAGGACGCATTGATTATAGCATTTTTGCCATGCACTACGAATATAAATAACTATTTTCACTATCTTCTTGGCAATACGGTTGTATTATCTGTAATTGTAGTCAATAAATTAGTTTCCGTGTTCTTTGCTTGAATGATGTAATGAAAGGGAAAAATCTAAATCGTGGATTAAGTATCGCTAAGAAACTGTTCTGTAGTAGATAGGAAAATTAGCAACCTTAAAACTTCGCATTGGAATATTGGATTAAATACATATTAATTTACATTGTAATGTTATGTTTCGCACATGCATATAGTGTTCATAGAATATAAAGGCAAATGTGCATGTTACGAAACTAAGACGCGTACAAAACCGCGTATGTACTTTTATAGTAATGTATATTAACAAATACACTGATCGAATTAATAAAAGTTAACCAATTTCAAAAATTGACTCATTCAGACCAATTTCACGAATGTTACGCATTCGAGAAACATAATTATCAAAACTAATAGATTACACTCATAAAGTGTATACTATGATCCGTCTATTTTAAACATATCACACACAGTCTGAAATTTATATGGGATGTAAGAAACAAGCAAGATAAAAATACATCGCAGCATGTGGGCCGCGAAAAAAACGTACGCGGGTATAGACAGAAGATTGTTGTGCTTCTTTTATAAACACACGTTTGTATCAATTAATGCAATTTATCGGACGATGTTGAATCATCTGGCACTTGGTGTGTAATCTTAGGGCTTGCATAAACAAAAGCATGGATGTACCACCAGAGTCGTTAGAAACGTTCTAAGGTGTGGGTATAAAATAAGATCTGAGAACACAGCCGATATTTACAGGACTTACACAATTAAAACTTCATTCTTAAAACAGTTGTTATATGATTATATCAATGAATAAGTTTGTTTGGCTTTGATTAATACAATAATGTTTGTCATGCGATATTTCGAGGGACGTAAAAAGAGGATTAAATGCAGCCAACAATTTTTGTTTTCATAATATTTTTGGTTGTTGCTTTGTTTCTTTTATGTTGGTATTCATGTTTGTATTTGGATCGTTGACATCTATACTGTATCACCGTTGCCTTTATGGCCGATGTTGACTACGCCATCAATTTGACTGTATTACAATCTTGACAAAGGATTCTTGGACCGCTCTTATTTAAATACATGTTATATGTATGTGTTACAGTTATATAGCATGCATACAACACTTAGTTTTATTACAAGTGGATCAATATAACAGTATAAGGAACAATACTGCTGATGCTTTATATCATTTAATCGTTGTAAAAGAAATCTAGATGTTTGCGTTCTGATACGTTCAAATGGTTGTTGATACCAAAGTTTACTATTTATGTGAATGAATACACACGATTAATATCAGAAACGTCATAAATCATAAACTAGATTATTTCGTCTTGAACGTTCTAGCATTATCATTGTGATCGAGTGGGGGTGTATTGATCTGGTATAGGTTCGGTTGAACGATTTGTTTTTACTGATAACGGCCAATTTTTTCCCAGAAGTGAGAAAGCCGTCTTTTTATAAATTATTAGAAAAAGCACCCTCAAAATACTGCCTAAGTTGTGTTTTAACATTTAATGTGATGGTTTGCGTGTGCATATACATTGTGTCTTTTTTTACGAGAAAAGCAAAACGTGCCTTAGAGCAATAAATACACACGCCGTTGTTTGCGAAATGCGCAATTTCTTCCATATCTTAGTAGTGTATTGTCAACAATTAGATTTAATTCGAAGCATGATATATTATACTTTATGAGAGACGTTTTCTGTTTAATTTAGTACGTGTAGTATATAAAGAACAAACACGTATGAAAAGGTATACTTGGTCTTGGAAGTAATGTAAGTCAAGTATAAGATATTAACTAAAAGTGTGGCACATATAGAACGATTTAAAACTGTACACTATACAAACACTTCATAAATGCTAAAACTTAAAAATATCTAATACTCAGTGTTTCAAAATAATGATGCATATATTAACTTTATAACATTTACTTGTTGAATATCCTACACGCAGCATGGACTGATTCATACAACTTAATAGTTGTGTATTCCATCCGGAAGTGTTTTTGCTATCCGCAATATTTTACAATTTACATTAGCCATAAGATAATGTTTTCTTTATGAAATATTGCAGATGTGAAAACTAATTAAGTAGAAAACCAACATTCAACATGTCAGTGTGTACGCTTTTTAAAAGATAACACGTCTGGATTTTTATTTAAACTATCAGTATTGGGTTAAATGTCAGAAATCTTTGTAAAATCGTATTTGTTTTTAAATCAGTACTGGTTTAAAAGTCAGAAATCTGTGCAAGTTCGTAAGACAAAAGTACATCGTTTTTATCAGTACTGGGTTTGACGTCAGACATCTTTGTAAGCTCTTTTCAACCTTTTTTTCTCAAATTATTTTTCCACGTGTACTATGGTTGCTGTGAAATCATACGTTGGTTTTAACTACTAGATGAATTGAACACTGCAGACTTAACTTTAGGAATGCAGAAATAACAAATGAACATGGGAAACAGCGCGTGCAGTTATAATTAACAGTTAATCTACAAGCGCGAGGAAGTGGTTTTACTTTGATGATTAATGCCAAAGTTTTACCTTCGCTATGAAAACAAACGGATAACCTGCAAAGCGTAGTGGTTAACAATTTACACATAAACTATGTTTTTTATTAAAGCCACGGTACCTTGTGTGTTTTTTATCACGTTTGGTACATATTCACCCACTGAGCTTGCCAAACCCAACCATCAAGTACATAAATTATGTAAATGTTTGCTACGGCGGACAATAATTTCAAAATGTGGCAATTCTATTTCGAAAGTAATTTAGCAATACGTAATAGTTAATACAAGTTTTTACACATAATTGTATTATTTTTTGACCTACTGAAATATTGCCATACATTAACATCCAAACTGAGTCTACATATATGACAACGCGCAAAAAAGGCTTCTCAATATTGGTGTTGCTGCCTATCGCTCTACTGTAATCAAATTTGATCCTAAACATAACTATACCCAGTTAGTAGACACAATTTAGATATATGTAGAAAGAAGAATAAGTACTGGACCGTGTTAGTTTTTCCAACAGAGGTTATGGACCATTATAAGTGTAGTCAAACATAAACAGACATAGTCGTCTATGAAAGGCCTTTGGTTTTAACGGCATTTATTATTCAGATAAATCGAACATGATATATTAATTACATACATGCACTAATGGATCTGAAAAGCCAAATATTTATTAGAATTCTTATCCATAGATATTCATAGTGTTTTAATAGTTTAGCATATGTAACCAGTCAATTACCGACTGGTTGCGAATGTTGTACATTAAAGTGTACGTGAAGTGATAAAACGTATATAACGAAATATGTGAACATGTATAATACTAGTATGTTTATTGTCAGTATAACGTTTCTTAAGAGGTAGAGCAGGAAGAGAGAAAAATATGAGATAGGGAAGAGGAACGGCATTAACGGAAACGGACAATCACCACCGTCAAATAAGGTGGGCTGTTTCAAGTAATTATAAGAAACGTTGTGACATTACGATGAATCGTTGGGCATTTCGAATTAGAGTTTTGTTTTACTTAGGTGTAAGGTATTCACATAAATGGTAAGTTATTTCTTGTTAGAGGGCACGTTTTTTTTTTCAAAATGCTTATTTCAAAGGACTCGACAATGTAGACGGAAATTTCTTGGAATTCTAACTTTCTCCAAATGAACAAAGAAGACTGTTATACTAGTTATTTTCGGAATTAGTCGTTTGGAACGGAACTTCACTCAAGAATATTACAAGGTAATATTGATTAATTCAGATTAAATTTGCTTAGAGAGGGTTTAAAAGAGGACAACGTGGAGCTTTTGCAAGTCCGGCGGAAGGACATTCCGATCAATGTATAGCTGTTGGAAGAAATAAGCATCGATATGATTAACTTCTTTCCTGAATAAGAGTTACTTATTGGTTATTTCTAAACACGCGGCGGTTTGCGGTGTTTAGTGAAATGTGATTTTTAGATGGCATAAGCTTTGGTTCTTTTGTAAAACAGAATACATCGTGTGTTTGTCTTCTTTTTAAAACCGTTTTCCATTTAAGATTAAGTTAAATAGAGAATTAATAATACAACAAATCATGAAATAGCTTCCTTAAAAAGTTTTAATACAACATATTATATATATGGTTTTTCTTTTATTTTACAAAACACAAATACATAGATCTACTTTATTTAAAAAAATGTCAAATAATCACAAGACGTTGCAAATTTGATAAAGAGTAAATCGTTTGATAAATTAAACATTAACAATAAAATAAAAAATAAGCCCTAGCATGTCTCACTTTTTTCATTGTAAATAAGCTTCTGGTACCGATTCAACTATGATGACTGAACATACCTTAATATACAAGGAAGTATTTAACTAACTTACTGTGTTAATAAGTTATATTACTATCGAATTGTAGCACAGCGTAGTACACAAGATAATGTGAATTTTGAAGACACCAAAATATATGTTTAATAAGACGAATACAATTTGTAGATTTGATTGAAGTCTGTGCTTTTGATTCGAAGGAATAAACCAACCACTACCCAAGAATGAATTTTTGCAAAATCATAATTAAGATGAGTAGAAGCATAAATAGCGCAATATCTTAATTCACATAGAAATGCTCTCTCCGCTCTTATGTATATTTTCGTTTAAGGGAAGTCTCTTATAAACGAAAATCAAGTGAAGGCGGAAAGTGTCGTCCCTGCTTAGAATTTGCTGACTGCGCAGGACAAAATTATTCTACCCGTTGTTGGATGTGTTGTTGAGGTTTCATGTATTATAAATCAACTCACAAGCGTGTTCAACTTGGTTGCACATCTACACCATTAAAACACTACAAGTGCATGACATCCGATTAATCTTATCATTTGCATAATGAAGCCGTTAAACATCTTGCGAACTAAGCGCAATCAAAACGCAGCGTGCATTTCTTGGAATACGCTGATCAATAAAATTAATTAAACGAGTCAGTCTGATGAACATTACGATCATTGTACCTTCAGCTAGATCGAAATGACCTGGATTGATTTATATTTACTGATTACTTTCCCCGTGCTTCATGAACATGCTGCGTTGATTGAAAGATATCAGGGGAAGTACCTCACAGTGGAACATTTTCTAGGCCAAATGTATTTGACAGCTAATATCGACTGAGGGAAATCACTTCATAAAGAGGAAATATAGGCTCTGACAGGACACCTCATTAAATATAAAGGCAGGCAAATCCGTGTTCTGTCTTCATTTTGTAAAGTTACATTTCCTTGCACATGTTTTTAAGTTTCCGGCTTGCGACAGAGACACATTGCAAACATTTAAAACTATGCGTGTAGTAATATATATAAATTTGACAAAACCAAGGTTTTACAGAAACGACTGCATAAGTCTTGTTGCAAACAAATATGACTTGGCAGTCTGCAATAACGCAAACGAAAGATCTATACTTGTTACTATTTTATTAATATACTACAGAACGTGTTTTTGACAGCAACTATGAGTGCAGTTTTTTTACGGACAATTGTGTATAAAAACGTATGCTTATGTTTTTACAACATGCGCAAGTGATCACGGTCTTAACTCATAAAGTAATTCATATACACATGTTTAAATGATAAAACAAAGAAATGTTATAGGAATAATTACATATGATATTACAAAACACAATTTTTGAAAATGAAATAAGTTCATATATGCTAGCTATGTTAAATGATGTCGTTGTTTAAACGTCCTTTCTACCAAAGATATAACAATTTCTAAATATGTTTAAAAATGACTTGTATTCTATCCTTTGGAGAGCAAAATTGAGAAGAAAGAAAATAATAACTTTTCATTTCTAAAATGACGATAATTAGAAAACCATTTAAAAGTCATTAGCAACCAGCCAATCATTGAACACCACATGTCAGCGGTTACTCTTTGTACCGGAAGTGAGATGGGTAGAAACATTCCTAACCAACATAAAAAATAACCGATGTGTTTTGACAAGGAAAATGCAAATAAAGGTTAAACAAACAGACCACATAAACCTTGCTAGAAACAATTGTGGGTGTATAAACAAAATGATTGGTCAATTAATAAAACAAAATTATTTAAATACATGGTTATTTCACTACAATGTGTGGCTTGATGTTATACGCAGATTTAATTTATATAGATATATTGTAATATTATAGTTTTCATCAATTGCCTTATGCATTTTATCCTGAAACAAAGCAATACATTTAAGTACATATACTGGTCAAATGTTATATAGTGTCTTTACGGTTAGTTAGTTTTGTTGGGTGTTTGGCCGTTTGCAACAGTATTTCAGCCATATTCGTGTTACCAGGGTATACATATTGTGTTTTATATTATTCATCATATCACTATACTTTATTTATACTTTCAATAAGTATGTGGATAGCGAAATGTACGGTCGTGCATTTGTTTTGTGTTATTTTGGTAGCTTGTAGGTGTATATGTAGAAATACGTTATTAACAGTTCACAATATAGTGGTAACGGGTGTTGTCAAATTATAATTCTAAAAATAACTCAAGTAATGCGTCTATAAAAATTCTTTAGAAAACAATACATTGACCAAAGACCATATCTACTGACAAGATAAACTCTAAAGAAGAAAGAAAACATGTATACACCAGTATACTTCCATATATTAACACTGCTATTAAACTCTCATATAAACCCCATGTAGTCGTGAACGCACCTTTCCGTAACCCAATTTCAACTAGCATGTGTCAAATTGTAAATCCATTACTTTCTGTTATTTTTTACTTGTTCATGTGTCTGGGGACTTTAACAAGTCATTTCAAGGAAATGTTATAGCATTTTTTGTTTCTGACCGTATTGTGCTGATGTATGCAGAAAGCGAGCGCTATGTTTGAAGAACCCTCCCCCCCCCCCCCC
>VMBQ01000899.1:0-149483 GCA_007657795.1 Dreissena rostriformis | reverse complement strand
CCAAAAAAAAAACGCAGTAAGTCAATCACCACATACCATTTATACTTTTGTGAACGCAGTCATGTGAGGTTTTTAGACATCAAAGTCGACGAAATACATATGCTATTACTGAGGTTACATGTTCCCTCAACCATAAAACTGACGAAATGCTTATTAAAATAAGGCCCAACTTAAGAGATACCACACTTTATTAACACATAAGTAAGTCATTCAAAAGGTAAAATAAGACTTAAAAACTAATTGTTATTAATATGAAATACTAATGCATACTGAAATTCTATAAACATTGTCAAGAGAAATAAATCTTACAATAGTTAAACTAGGGGTAGATTAAGAACATTAGAAAACCCCAGTATCTTCTTGTTTTTGTTACTATATTGTAGTTTGGTTATTGATATTGCAACTTTAAGAAGTTTGCGCTCTTAAAACATACTCTGAACAACTAATGATTAAACAAACAAAGAATTGTGATTTGTTATAATCAGTTCACGACATGATATCCGGAGGTCTTCCTTATTGCGACACTTAGCACATTCTATTCAGTTAATATCGAATCTGTCAAAGGTGGTACGAATATTCAACAATTTTAATTGTATTAATTGATGACTCAAAAACGCATCTAAGTTTGCAAACACATATTTAACGCCAATAAGAAGCAATACTAAATTTCAGTCATAGAGAACACTAAGGGTTTGTATCTATTACTTCGGTATAAGACACTATGTATCAACATTTAGACACCAATTCAATAAAATATGTTTGAGGTTAAATTTACGTGACGTCATAATATATATAACTAGCCTACCACATTTTATTGTTAGTTTGCATAGTTGTTACCAGTGACATTATTTCATAAATTATAGATTACAAAAAAAAGGTCGAAACAATTCGCATTCGTCCATGTCTTCTATTTCCGTCACTTATAACTGACAAATTGTGACTAGTATTGACACAATTGAGGTTAAACTATTATACTCACGAATTCATTCGTATTATGTTTGTTTCACTACGATATATATAATAGTGACCCAGTTGTTAATCGCTTCAAAAGCAATAATAAATAAAGTAATACTCGCTAATGGATGGTCAAATAATTGATTAATTTATACTTATTGTTTTTTAAAACGATCAATCCTGTTTCAATGATTATAGCTTTATTTATTCAATTGTAAGGATAGTTTCAGGTCTATTTATTAAATTGATTTCAGTATATTTCGAAAATAGAGGAAGAGAGTCTAGAACATGGGTTATATCCCTTTGTACGCAAACAATGTTGTGTGGCCTTCGAAACATTAGTGAATACATTTTAGAAGCAAGAAAAGTGCGGTCTATAAATCGACAAGGCTTGTATCATGTTAATATATCTTATATATCTTAAACAATTCGTATTGTCGCATTCGTTCACTTACGTATAACATACGATTACACTCATTGGAAGAATGGTGTATATACGTATAACAAAAACGTATATATGTGGTAATGAATGCGTTGTAATATTTGCTATCAAATATATTTGAATAATGAAACACCTTTAAATATTCGAATATTGTAATATTAGTATGATACTGTCATATAGTTAAATAATTGTTTTGATATATTGAAGCTAATATTCAACGATTACCAAAGCACAGTACATGTCCGAACAATCTACGAGAGCAATTTGCGTAGAATTAAACTATATCTGGCGCCGTTTTATAATAAGTTATTATGAACTATGATTAAAACATTTGTATGCTTAAGCTCAGACTTGATTATTTACGAATAGTATACACACGGAAAATAGTTTATTTGGTACAGACATCACATTTAAAATCGTGTTGTCATAACCAAAACAAACGCATACTTGCTTGACATTAATGGTTGATTTGGTTTGAACAAGCCACGCCATCTCAATAAACTTTAAACAAGTATACATGTGCATCTTATTTCGCATCGTTTGTAATGCTCTTTTACAAGTAATGGACTTAGATAGGAAGAAATGTGTTTATTCAGCATGTTTATAAATACATGTATATATTACAGTTTCATGCCTGAACATAAATTTACATAGATACCTCGTCTGTTATATAATAACATAAAACAACAAGAGTCGATACCTGGTCTTACTGACTATACCCTTAACAAATAGTTGATATTATTATTTCTGTTTACGTCACTATAGCCTTGGTTTGTTTTGTATGTTTCAGGTTTACCATTGGAAAGAAACAAAATGGATTTTTAGTAAGTAATTAAATAATGAAACATTTTCATGACTTAAGACAGTGTAATACAATTTTGTTCAAAACCAAACTTATCGAACACCATTTATGGCAATACAATGTAATATAATACACATTACTTTTTATAGGTCAGTACATCCCTAGCATACGAATTATGAAAATGGTTTTAAAATCAGTTTATTTTTCAAGTTTCATAACTATGTATACATGTTGACAACATAAGTTTAGTTAAACTGCTTTCACGAATACGTCGGTAGCTACCGTAACATATTGTCAAGAAGTTGATGAATTGGTGTGTTATCTAAGCGCTTGAAGAAACACAATCAAGCCAGTACCTTCCAAAACCAAAGCAAATAAACTGGGTGTGGGTATTATGTGGAGAAATTGGTCGACCTTTATGCCTGAAACGGATTGATATGTGCAGCGTAGTTTTAAAGAGACATTTCGTACAAGCTGTCAACTATGGGCCATATGCCAACTTTGGAAGGCATCGGGGTTAAAAAAGGCTATGAATTTCGCTGTAGAAAGTGTCAACAGCAAAAATCGCTTTTGTTATTAATATGAAAATTCATTTTGAAGAGTTGGTCTAATTATCTCATGCTGATTTTGATTAATTCGATGTACCCTAAACTATGCAATAATGTTCAAATGTGTACATATTGCGCATCTGCCACATATAATAAGCCATAAAAAATTAAAGCATTATTCAGCTGTTGTACGCGAGTAATCAACATTTCCGAGCTTACGTTCTCGCCAACGCTAGTATCTATGTCACTTTGTTAAATACAACTTTATTTAATAGGCTAATATCATATCATTGTATTGCGTCCGATATAATTCTGTACATTATATATGTTGATGAACGTGGTGTCTTTATGCATCATTTAGACAGATGCAGTATTTTCTGTTAAAAGTTAAATTAATCATAATATTGTTACTATATGTTCCTTTGCTCGTAACTTGCTTATACGTTTGCTTGTTCAGAAATTGACATTCTGAGCTTGTGCAATGCCGTAACCTTACAATTTGCCAAGAAAATGTAACTGCGTAAAGTGAACACAATTTGTAGACCTTAATATTTCCTGTACGGGTACATCAATTCATTTTCAGGGACTTAAATTAGTCTGTGCACCACCGCGCTTTACTATTTTCCCTGAAATTAGAGATTCTGAAATGTTTTATGTGCGTCAAGGGGCTATGTTATTTGTAGTTTCGCCACACAATGTATCCTTCATTCCCCGTATTAATGGAAAACTAATATGTGGAGAAGACGTGATTGTTTTATGGAAGGCACAAACATGCTCATTCAGTCAACATATATTTAGCAACGTCGAAGCATATATGTTATGCAACATTCGTAAGTTGTGTTCATTTTTAAATACGCTGTTATCGGTGCGTTGTATTTCCCCTAATTTCTCGATTAAATGTGAAGTAGGGATGGACGTTAAACACAATGAAATATAGGCTAATATGTTTGAAAATTGTCTTTCATAAAGGAGAAAATATGTGCCTTTTAATGAATCAAAATTCATACATACAGCATATACAATACATCCATTAGATCTACTGTCACATAAATATAATACAAATGCGTGGATATTATTGGTCTTACACGTTTATAAAATGATGATGTTTTGTTAAAAAAACAATAAGAAATTATTGGTTAGAACGAGCCTCGTTTAATATAAAATATAAAGAAGTGAAACTCCAGAAGCTGCAGCAGTATTGCAGCAGTAAGCCTCATTCGGCGTAATACATATTTTAAATGGCCAATCAGAGTATATGTTCAAGATGAGAACATACCTGTTGAATGCATTCTACACTTCTCAAATAATTATCAGCAATGTTCAAAATCTGATAAAATAACATTCAACTTTTGATAATATCCAACTCGTGGAAAACATGCAATAAACATATAGCATACAATGAAATTTCAGAAACTCTATCAGAAGCGTATTTTGTTTTTGTTTTCCATAATTTGTATTACGGAACAGCTAAAAAACAACATATGTACATACAATATATGAACCAACATATATTTAAAACTGGGATCACCGTCTTGGAGCGTTCAATGTAAAGCAGCGTGTGTTTAAACCGGTTTGAGGCCTAGCAAAACCGAACACTAAGTCCAGAATAAATCACAAACCTAACACGCGTCTAAAATTATCAAAATCAAATGACACTGTTTTCTTCACACATAATTCTAGTGTTCGTGTCGTAACTATCGCAAATTAAGTAAGACGATTAGGGGAAAGGTTTTCAAGTTGATTGTATACAAGTATAATACAGAATATAATCAATCTATAAACGATGTCAATCTATAAAATAAGAGAACAAGAAGTACACACACTCTAAGGAGCTACTTTTAAAATCATTTCGAACATGTTTACAACTATATGTATTAATTATTTTTTAAGCATCGTGCGATTGTATTAAGATCAAACATAGCTGTTGCTTGTATTACTGCGCATATTTTTTAAACTACAGGCTTATGTATAAGTCTGTAAACTTGTAATACCCTTAATTGACCTTGTCCAACAACTTACTCACATAATGATGAACATGGCCTCTTACAGTGACCAGCGTTATCTTTACAAATACATGCGTGCAGTACAGTCACGCAACATTGACCTCTTCAACGGCTGAGGTCAATGAACTTTATGTTTACATTCGGTAAAGTTAATGGCATCAATTATTATGAAGGTTCAGTTGTCATTATTGTTCGAAAATTTAAATTGTATAGCAGAATTGCATGAACATGATAAAACAATAACACATAAAGCGTACGTGTAAACGTTAGTTGTAATAGTTTAAAAGTATGAAAATAGTAGCTACATATGATCATGTTCTTGTTCGACAAACGTTGGATACGATTTATTACACCGAAGCATAGAATGCATGCAGTGTTTAACGTTTGAATAATAGAGTGTATGAATTTTGACAGGAGTTTTCAACAATGTATATTATGATAGTACCTGAATTAACGTAGGTTAGTATTAAAATGTGATTTGCTTTTTGCCTAACACGATTTATACTAAATGAACAGGTAAAATTCTTGTAACTCAACTGCTAGGTTAAAGAACCCTACTCTGTAGAAGAGGAGGAAGGAATTACGATATACGCTACGAATATTCAATTAGAATTGTGGTAATGATTATGATAACAGCCTTACAAACGCACATGTTTAACACAGTTAAACACATGTGTATTCAGTGCATTGGTACCGCTAATAAAGAGTTTGAACATACCCGATTGTTATACACATGTATATTAATAAACATGATTTGCATATATTAAGTCTGACATTGAATAGTTATTCGTAGGCCCATCATAATGACGCATTCATTTACCAATAATTTTATAGAATAGTTTTTACAACACATTGCACCATAACTTTTATGTGTATAGACTATATGTATATATATATGTATACAATACTATATCAACATATTATAACAAGTTGTCATGGAACATAAAAACAAGTAACACGCATGAATTAATAAGATAAAAAGTGTTCTCCCTCTGCACACAAAATGTATTTCATTGATATCTGTTATACCAGGTTTTGTAACAAAGAATATGTCCTACTCGCATGAGCATTGCCTTGTTTATGATTGTGTTTTTTTCTGAAAATCATAATTGAAGGTTTTTCACCTGATGCTCGCGTTTGATTTGTTATTTTCATCGTATCATGTACATGCATATTGCATGTTAAACTAAATAAGTCACACACCGATAGGAATAACGCGGTTTGAATTTTGCAATTGATTACACTTGTTTACGTTGATCATGCATGTAAAATTGGACAATAAAAGTGCCATTGGAAGAGCAAGCAATAAAGAGTTATATAGAATAATTTCAGCCCAGACGGTATTCTAGACATTTTACATCTTGTAATGTTTGTCTGACATTTGCGAAAGCTATATGCATGTAAATACGTGTTCATAATCAAACAAGAACTATGTTCCATGATAAAGGCACAGACACATTTTTAGGAATTTTACTATATATGTATGTGCACATATTACCTACTTAAACACATACAAATACAGCATATGTATCAAACTTGGTTAGGCTTGCATTGTTTTGCATACAATATATAGCAACTTAAATATATATATGGTTAATCATTGTTGTATCGCAACTTTATTCGATATTTAATAGTATTTGTGTATAACACGTGTATATGATCATTGTTTTAAATAGACAGTATCCTTTATACATGTTTATGCAAGTTTGTAAATTATTTGTCTGGAAGCTTATATAATTACACAATATTAACAATCGTATGTTGCAGATATTAATATGTTGTTTATTAAACAGGTATATACATGTTGTGTATTTTCGATAACTAACAGTACATATTACGTTTTCTTATGAATATACTTGAAGTGAACATACGTTTCTAATTCGCTAGTTTGGATATTGTTGTAAACACACACAGCTCGTTAGTAATCAAATGAAAACGGCGAGATAACAAGGTTTGTAAATTGTCGAATATTTTATCTCTAATTCAGTTTGTAGAAATGAAACAACATCGACTATGAAATAATTAAGTACCTGAACAAACATTCTTTTGGAACATAGTTGTTTGGTTAGTTGTTTGTATACAAACTGTCTATTCAACAGTAGTCAATCCGTTTGTCAAACATACGCAGTATTCACTTGTAATACATCTGATTAATAAATGAATATCGATCGCCATCCAAAAAAATGAACATAATTACCTAGGATCTTTGATTAATATGTCAACTGTACTAATCGGGAGAATGTTTAGTTGGCGCAGAGTTGCCACATGACATTTACGATGCCGTAACAAACAGTTGTCTGCAAAATTACAAAAATTGCTTCTCGATCGAAATCGCATCAATTCCGAATATGCCAACATAATGAATGGCTTTGCCATATTCGCGATCATGAGCTGCATTCTTAATCCATCTACCAATAACGTTACAAATCTCAAAGTGGTGTGGATATTGCCAATATATAGTATGTGTCCTTAAAATACGCGTTTGTTTTGTAAATTTTACTGTACGCATTATGAATAATATTAAATACTTTGCTTTATACTAAGACCATGCATGATGTGGAATCAATTATTATTCTTATACATGTACATAAGCATACATCTTAATGCCTTGTTAGTGGAACATAAATGTGTCGAAATCAAGTACAGCAAACCGACGAAAACACATATACTATTTGATTTCATTATCAGGGGAAACTTAACATTTCTTTAACTTAGTAACATTTTGTGAACGATCGATTTACATATGTTCGCACGAAATTGCGAGAACATCATTATGTTGCAAAATGTCAACAAACGAGTTCTGAGAATAACATGTTGTATTTCCGTTCTATGTTCTATTTCCGAATGGCTTCTTGAACGCTTTGAAATCAGCCTATTTTCGAAAAATTGCCAATAAAAATAACAATAAATATAATCTTCGTGTCAATAGTGGTTTATTAGTGTTAGACAATAAATCAGCCTCAATGTCCTTTGCCCGAGAAATGTAAAGCAAAGGAGTGTACTGTATCGTAGATTTATTATCGCAATAAGAAGATTATAAAAATACACATTTTTTCTGTTATAACTAATGATAAAATATAACATTTTTGCAGTGAAATAACAGCAGTGAAAATAACACAATTGTTATTTTCATCGGTGAAAATAACTAATTTTCGGAATTCCTTGTTCTATTTTTAGAATATCATATCAAGATGTACTTCCCTTGTTTATATCCTTGTTTATATTTTTGTATGATCACGAGTGAAATAAAATCGATATTCCACCGAATCCAACAAATATTCGTTTAATTTTATGCTTTTTTTACCGTGAATTTAGATTGTAAAAGAGTTTAACTAAAGAATTTCCCTGAATAATGACGTCATTTCGTCAAAAAGGTGACGTCATTTCGTCAACAAAATGACGTCATTTCAATGTATTGAGGCACGCCACGGGCGAAAGGGTCACTTTTTTAGCGAAAGGGAAATTATTATTAATTATTTTCTTGAACAACGGGCATATAAGAAACAAAAAGTTCGTTCGTGTCAGTATAAGATCGTTTGTTATTTTACTCGTGATCATAGAAACAAAATATGTTCACTCGTGGCTGCGCCACTCGTGAAAATATTTTTTCTATGATCACTCGTGAATTAACAAACGATCTTACACTGACATGAACAAATATCCTCTATTTCTCTCTCGTCGTTTGTTTAAACGTTATCGGTAAGTACAATTACAGCATGATTAGTTATTTCAATGTAGCGTTTTGTAATACGTGAATAAGCTTGTCTTACATGTAACAATGATATAATATATCAGATTTTTATACAATATCCCACTTCCATAATAGTAAAAAGGGCTGCGTTAAATCACATTGTCATGATATTATCAATTGGTTTCGCAAATATGGAAATCGCTTTCGAATTTAGAGTATTTCGACACGCGGAAGTATTGACTAGAAAACTATTGTTAGGCTTAAAACAACCACAAAAAAGAAGAAAAAATAACTTTTATAAAACTAATCTAAGATTCAAGAACTAGTTTATTTAAGCATTGGTCATTTGCATCATTACATTTAAGGAACCTTTACTACTACCTTTCTGTGTGACTCAAACATAACTTAGAAAATCTAGGGCAAAGAGGATGCAAAAATATAATATAAACAAAAATAATTGTGTGTTACCATCATCTGGTCGTTTTGATTTAAAGCAAATGACGCACTGTCTATAAAATAGATTTAGTTTTACAAAAACACATCCAAACACACAACGATAGTTTAAAAGCATTTAACACATTTCCGTATGTATAAATGTAACTTTTAAAGATAATTACAGTTCAGTTTAATCTTTATACCTTTTAATATACATTTAGTTACATAAAACACAAGTCGTCTGCAGTTTAAGATAGCAATAATGTTTAAGATTTTGTTTTTGGTAACAATCGCCTTTATTTGATATTGCAATACATGTTCAGATAAAGAACACTGGAAGCAAATGGAATACAAAATGATTTCTTCGAGCATCGTCTTCAAAACTATGTTCATTTCGAAATCCATGACGTAATGTCATTGCTTTTCAGACAATTTATAATGTTTAAGACGTCTCTACAATAGTATGGCGTCAACAAAAGTCAGTAAATCATTACCTTTCGAGCGTTAGCTCGCCTGTGTACGAACATATCCAGAGGCAGAACATTATTTCCGACCAGACGATATTTAATTCGTCCGTATATCAATTGATTCACGGAGCGCTGGGATGTTGGAAGTGTTCTAATGCACGCAATATAACTTATTGAGCTGCAGGGATATTACAAATTAAGCCGACATGTAAGTGGTAAGCTGGAAATAAATCAGTTATTCATAAATAATAAAGCATTCATTACTCATCTTGCATTTGGGAAATTTCATTTTAGTTGTTTTTTTTTCGCCATTAATAGACTTTCGACGTTCCACTTCTTTCTCTAACTGTGCATTATAATGTACATGTACACTCTATGGAATAAGTCGTATATGACATATTTGATTGATTGTTTTGTACGCTGGACTTTACAATTCAATTAAGATAAACAGTAATAAAACATGTTAAATCATTGGTACAAATACATTTAACAGGCGCAAAACTCATCGCTTATTAAATAATGCTGCTGAAATAAACGTGCATTTTTCTTTTTGTTTTTCAATATTATGTTAAAACATGAAGAATTAAATGTGTCAATTCCTTCTATTTTAGTTCCAGTTCCGACCGGATTCCTGTTGTTCATGGCGAGCAAGGACATGTTGATGTTAGCCTGTTTGCATTAGAATTACCCAATACAAACATATATCAATTACATCTTCTAGAGAGTATGGGTTTTTATCCTATTTAGGGACTTAATTAGTTGCAATGGCTTGATGGAGAGATGCAATGAAACGAAATTATTCAGTAAAATTGATTTAGTATCGTCAAGCGACTGTTCTATAATTGATACGAACAATAATTAACAAGATCGTCGTCTAATAACGGACTGAATGTTGGATTAAATACATATAATTATCTATTAAACTGGTATATTTGGAAAACAGAGTTCTTGTTGATTACATATATACTCAATTTGATTTTTATTATCATTGACCGATAAAGAACACACATAAATATGTTTAAATTATTATGAAAATGCAGCCAATCAGAGGTTTTGATAGCAACAAAACGAAAGTATGCAACAGCAGTAGTTTTGCATACATATGAGCCTTACTCTGCTCTGTAAAAAAGCGGTTTAATTGAATGTGCGTAAAGTTTCGTGCCAGATTAGCCTGTGCAGTCCGCAGAGGCTAATCAGGGACGACACTTCCGCCTATTCTAGATTTTTACTTAGATGATACCTTCTTTAAACGAAATATATCAATAAAGTGGAAAGTGTCGTCCATGATAAGCCTGTGCTCCCTTATCACAGAGCGAAGCTCATATTCCTCTTGTGGGATATAAGCCGTTCTTTTTGTTATACATCCTACGGTAATACTGCTATCAAACCTAAATATGGTCTTTCTGTATAGTATATTCATTGTTATTCACAAGATTGACAACACCATGCTCAATGCATTTTAATGTTGTATATGCGTTTACAGTTATAACAATTAATCATATATTATTTATTCAGATATCAGAGTTTTAAAATTAAAGATACGATATTTTTTGTTTTATTTTATTACTCATATGCTGATTCGTTTTTATTTCAAAACCATTGTTGGGTATTCGTCTCGTTGAATTTGAAATGAAGTATCAACCAATAAAATGTCATTTGAAAATTATTTGATATGTTTAACGAACTATAATTGAAGCATTTGCCCGATTGAAAGGGTACATCAAATTCAGCGGACTCATGGAGTACTATACATGTAACGAAACAGTGAGCGAGTCGGTTTAACGGTTACATGTCGCAATTAGTGATGTTGGGCGCGGGTTCACATCTACATCACTCAATTAACAATATAGGCGGGAATATCACCGTTCTGTTTTAGATCGTGACAGATTATTAGCGGATAGAGTATACAATGGTTATAAGGTACACAGAAACAAGTCATACGTTGAAAAAGTCAGGCATTAAAGGACCATGTGACAATTTAATACCATAACCTTGTTTTTATTATCGATGCATCCATTGATAGGCATAATCGAAACATATCACAACGCTTTTTTTCCGAAAGCAGATACCGTTTATCCTTCAGGCGTTCTATGTTCTTTTGGTTAATTATGATGATTGTGATGTTATTAAACTGATACATTTGAAGCAGTTGGCACTTGGTGTGTTTGCTTAGCGTTTGAACAACATAAGGGTTGTTCCGACAAGTACAGAATTAACAAAATAGGTACAAAGTCTAGATAAAGAACATGTCAACAAGACCAAAATTTCAAAAAATGAAAGGCTGAAATCTAAATGAATACTACTAATAAATATTTGGAATTGAATATTTATATGTTCTTATTGATAATAAGTTACTATGATGTGCATGCTTGATTTATTGTGAATACTAGAACAATGTTTGCTTCACTTGTATCAACACATGTTGTGATATGAATTCACTTCATTAAATAACGGAAACACCTCGGACGTAATAATTCAAATCAATGACACTTTTTTTCAAAATTGTTGTTATTCTGAATTTATAACATGGCGTATACTACTGTGGCCATTAAATCGATTTTAGTTTAATTTAATCGCGATCGATATTACATTCTAGAATTTCGTCGAAATAATGAGACGACAATATTCAAATATGTTGAGACTATTCCCCCTTGGAAACAATTGCTTTTCACATATATCTTATGCTGCAGTATCTAAGCTCGAAGCTATTTCAGTTGCAAATCAGAATGCTTTACTGATAATAGAATAGTACGTACGAACTGGAATACCGCCGTGTATTATGTCGGAAATCTGTATGCTGTTTACTACCACTATCAGCGACTATCCTCATCGTCATATATAATGTAGTGCCATGTTTGTAGGAAAAGTTCAGTATCAATGTGATCTAGTTGAGAGGAATTAATAAGCGAGACCGACATCAAAGCTTTGAACCGAAGTCTTCAAACGTGTTTTATTTGTGCCGGGGTTTACTATCTTTACAAAACTTACTCTTTTACGACATGTTTTTAAGTTCACCAAAGGGAAACGTTATTTGCAGTTGGTACATTGTATTTTACCCACCATCGCTTAATGGTTAATTAATATCGCAGAATGAAATATGGTTAATATCCTAAACAATTATTCATATTTGCACGTGGTATCGAGCACGCAAAAAAACTTTTAAAAAGTAATCAAAATTTACTCAAAACTACATAACAGCATTTTGTTTCGTGTGACTTCGATCTAGAGAAATATTATATGTGGCTGAAAAATAGATCAAAATTTAGAATAAAATAAAACAGTTTACAAACGCTTTATCATACGGAACAATTCTCGGAAATTATATGTTTGCTTAAGACGTTTGACTGACACTTACGTGCATATACGGTAATGAAGGC
Organism: Dreissena rostriformis; assembly: GCA_007657795.1. Taxonomy (NCBI): domain Eukaryota; kingdom Metazoa; phylum Mollusca; class Bivalvia; order Myida; family Dreissenidae; genus Dreissena; species Dreissena rostriformis. Next base: position 136,764 of record VMBQ01000899.1, on the reverse strand, counting down.
AGCGTTGCAATAGAAGATTCAAATATGCAACCAATAAAAACCTGTCGAAAACAACGGGTTTTGTCCACTGATAACCTTGTTTAGTATTAAGACTGTTTTTTATTGACGTCATGTTAAATTCATTCATTTTTTTTACAAATAAAAACGGAATAGGCTATCAACAATACGCAAATATTTATGTATGAATTCATTTTTTCAATCTATCCTAAAGTTATGAATGGGCATTATTCGTCACACAATAAAATGACACAAACTTTGAAGACCATTAATGATTAATAATAGGCGCATGTTAACTACACACTGCGTTAAATGTATTGTATCCATCCAATTAATCATATAGAAGAGAACGTAAATAACGGAACCATTAGTTTAAAGTAAAGGGTATACTATTTTTGCATGCTTCTAGTCTTATACATTATGATTTATACATCTTAGTTTCGCGATTAAGAATTCAGTGACGAATCTTGCAAGACAACTGGTGAATGATATTAAAGTGCCAACGGTTAATTTTTGAGAAAATGAAATATGTAAATGTTATTGATCAATCAATAAGCGCATAAAGAAAGTAAGACATCGACTGTCAGACGATTCTCGTGATAAACGATGTTAAACGCACCCTGGCGTCTCAGTGTGAATGCATGGAACTTAAAGTGCATACATTGGATAGCACTTGAACTAAGTAGGTGAATAATTTCAAGTTTTCAGTGATGCTATGGATTTAGCGTATTTGTATCAGTATTAACTTATTCGGCTAGTATCGAAATTGTTTCTAATCAAGAGTAGCTTGAATATTTATTAAATGAATAATTGAGAATATGTTTTGGCGTAATACTGTCCTCGAACTCACAGTAAGGCTGTTGACAACCATTAATGGAAACATACAAAACAACCCAAACCTCTTTATCAAACTTAACACAAACATTCTGACTCAAAAACAACGTATAACATGAAGGGCACAAACGGATACACTAATAAAATATAATCAAACATAATCATTTTACGTCGAGATATGATTTGCAGTTAACTATAGCAATACAACAACACAAGAAACAATATAAAGAGAGAAATTTGTATTACCAACCGTTATTCTGTTACATTTTAGGCAGGTGACGAATCGCCTATATACTACAGAACAATACACATAACACACCCAAAGACATAACAATAATTAAAGGAATCGATTAACCGTTACCAGAACAAAGTAGACTTAAATCGATAAAACATAAATTGTATATGTTATTAGCGTTACGAACGTTTGTTCTGTTCTTATAAACATTTAATCGTAAGTTTCATAGTTCATGTTTCATACATGAACCGTTTGAAGATATATTATATTATATTAGCTTTAAGTTTGTTTTGGATTTCATTTAAATTGTCATGCATTTTAATAAGCATTAGATTAAACCAAGCACATGTCGTCCGCATCTAAAGAAAGCAGAACTGTTTAATTGCTATATTATTTGATTAAATCGTCTGTATTTGATATTTCAATCAATGTGAAGAAATAAATCAAATGGAAGCGGATCGAATAAAACTTGATATAGTCGAGCATCGTCTACAGAGCTCGATACATTCCAAAATCCATCAATTTAAAGCAAGCTTTGAAGATAAATTATTGAGTTTAAGACTTCACTACATAAACACAGTCTGCATAAATCAGTACTATATATTTAGTGTTTAGCGATATATTGCCTAAAATCAATGCATTTAGAGATTAATTAAATCAGAATATCTTAAGATATTTAGGTCGTCCGTACATCAATTGAGTTACACAACGCGCATAAATTTTTAAGAGCTCTTATGCACGCTTCATGACTTGTTACGCCGAACAAGTTTACCTTGTCTAGCAGACATCTCCGTGCTTTTAGTTATTATTAAGTCAGGTGGACGATACAATTAGGCGACAACCAACGACCATACAACATCTACAATCATCAATACAACATACATTTAAGTGTATACACAACTCACTTACTAAAGAAAACAATGAAAATAAGCGTTTCATTTACGTATTTCAATACGCAGACAAAAACACGAATTCACAGAAGGAAGTGTTTCATATCCGTTCTATCGGTGTTCCATTTCCGACTTGACTCCTGTCTGTCATTTGCGAGAATTGACAAGAACGCGTTATGGCCATACAAGTACCAATACAAATATACATCAATGTACTTGGCACTATGTGTTTGTATCGTTAATATTGTTGTACTTATTTAACTTCAATGGTCAATGCTGAACTGGTGCCAGGAACGGGAGTATTCTTTATCGTTGATCTAGTAAGTATGTTCTATAATATAAACTTGAATGTTGGATTAAATACAGCAAGTTATGTATGAAAACGGTATGTTTGGAAAACAGATACATTGTTTATTAATATACCCAATTTGCTTAGTAACGCATACTGATACAGAGCCGACTCATGTTAATACTGTTATGCAAATTTACCTTGGTTTCGACAGCAATAAAAACGTAAATGATCAAAATAACTAGTTTAACATACATAATTCGTCTATTGATGGATAAACCTTAAAATTAGGTTTCAACCACCAAGGTTATAATGCATTAAAACCGATTTCGAGGCTCGGCTATTATTGGGAATATGTAAATAATACTCACTAAATAGGCAACGCCAAGTACATTGCGTTTGTGATGTAGATCCGTTTATGATCATTATTATAACAAGTTTTGACGAATTTGTTCCGATGTTTGAAAAACCTGTATTCATGGATGACTTGCATACTTCGTTATCTATTATTACAGTTTGACTGCAGAATGGTTACACAGCGTAACAGGACCAAGATACTATTTGATACCAAATTATTATTAGCTTAAAACTGTATACTCATTTTGTCTCTGACTTTGATGCATTCTTTGAATTATTTAAGTCATAAATCACACAACACTTTTCACCAGTAGCACTTTTAGTCTTTGCTTGATTTGAAACCGCACCAGATGTGTCAAGCAAGCAAGCTATACTAATTTCATTAAGTGTTACGTACATTTATAAAGTTGAACGCTCGAGTACAAACTTGCAAGTATGCTATGCAGATAAAACAAGTGGCAGCAGCGTTGCAAACGGTTTGTAAGCACAAATGTGTCGTGTTCTGAGAAAACTGGACAAAATACTTGTGCGTAAATTGTCATCCCAGATTAGCCTGTGCAGTCCGCACAGGCTAATCCGGGACGACACTTTCCGCCTGAGCTGGATTTTCGCTTAAAAGAGACATTATTTAAACGAAAAGATCCATAAAAGCGGAAATTGTCGTTCCTGATTAGCCTGTGCGGACTGCACAGGCTAATCTGGAATGACAATATACGCACAAGCATTATGTCCAGTTTTTTCAGAGCGCGACACATTTAGTAAGGAAAAATACGAACATCGTTATGCCATTATATAATTAGAGTTGTATCTCCTAGTATCGATGGGAATAAACTAAATGTCCGCATAAAGTGGAGACAAAGAACAACATGTCTGCAAAAGCTCAGGTTTTAAGTCCAATGACGCTCATATAATATTCACTCCTTGCCAACGCTTAATATCCATTTGTAATTGTTTTATAAGTATGTATATCAATACAATATTGAAAAGAGGACCGAACATTTTATTTCGGTTTCATATGAAATTGCTGCTTCATGATTTATATTGTCGGTATGCTTATGTGTTACTGTGATATACATGCTAACTTTAACGTAAATACTATAACATATTCTTTTCTGGTTTGTACACAGTTGTGATATTATTTTACTACATTAAACAACGGAAACTGTATTCAAAACAATTTCGTAGATATATTGAAACGGCAAAAAAATAGACAATATTCTATATGTATGCGATGGAAAAATCGCGTTTCGCTTATCTGATGTAGAAGTATCTCAAAACGAAGTTGCGTGATTTACTTGTCACAATTGTTTGATGGTAATAGAATCGGAGTTTTCAGGTACTTTACTGCGATATGGTTCTCTTGATTGTTCATGGGATGATTATTTTAACATAGCAAACGGGATATTATGTATGTTTATGGTAATCTTTTTTCTCCTTTTCCTACCACGTCATTTAGTGATGAATCATATTTACGTGACTCACATTGCAACAATACAGACAATATGTTGAACACACGTTATACTTGTATGCAAATGTGTGAACTGAAGACCATTTAAGAATGTATGCCTAAAGAGTAGTTTATCTATCAAAACAATCATACAGTCGAATATGTATATGATATACGTTTTACAATTTAAAGGTATAATTATTAAATTCTTTAAATGTATCGATATTAAAATGTGATTTATAGTTTGGCAATTGCATTCAGTGCCAATATTTTTAAGGAACTGCAAAACGATAGATATCTGGAAGCCAAAGTTTAATTTTTGGGAAAATGAAATAAATTATGTACATGTCGATGATCAATCAATCACCGCTCGAGAAAAATACGATATCGACTGTCAGAAGGTTCCCTTGATTGATAAAGAAAAGATGGTACAGGCGTCTCAGTTTGTATACATGCGACACAAAGTGAGCACATTATTAAAAAGGTTTAACACTTGAAATGAATTTCAATTAATACGTTGATGGACCTTTGATATTAATTTATACTTAGAGTTTGTTTTGGCATGCATATGAATTGTCTTGCTTTCTAATGTACATTAGGTTTTATCAAATACAGGTATTTTGCAGAAAATGATGTTTCCATGTTCAGTGTTTGATAAAATGGTCCTTTATTTGGTATCGTAATCAATGTAAAAAAAACGAAACGGAGTAAGCGAATATAATGAAATCTGTTATTTTTTTTATCTTAGAACTAACTTCATCTTCATAGCGCTTTACATTACAAACTCATATTTCCAGGACACTCTTATATTGCGTTTTGGATAATGTATTGCTTTTCAGATGTCTCTGCGATCACTTAGCAATGCCATTCACACAAAAAGTTCGCCAATTGCAGTAATATATAACATTACCAGGGACATTGCCTTTGTAGCAACGTTTTCAGAGACTGAATAATATTCTGAATCATAGATATCTATTTTGTACTTATATCACAACATTCACACACCGAGCGGAGATTTTGAAAATTCTCATATACACGTATGACTTATTGCTCTGCCATAATAACAAAAGTTTAACCGACATGTCAGTTGTAAACTGGAAATAAAACAAGTATCCATAAAAAACAAAGCTCATATCAATCATCCTGTATTTCGGATTTTTTTTTGTCATGGAGAGATGTTGCAATTGCTTTCCCAACAAAACTCTCCCCATTGCTGTGGATTGGGTATATATCCGGTTAAACAATCTTATTTATACCGTGCATTTATGTATTAAATCTTTTTTGTAAAAAGAAGGGATGTAGTTGATGCGTGTTAGTAATTTCATTTCATCGTGCCTCAAAAAGTTGTAACTCTGTTGCTCTGGTCTCCTTCCTACCATTGAGTAATAAAATAGTAATTAAATTGAATGCGTTTTAATTCCCTTTTATTACTGTTTAATTTGAGTTGCAATGCTATGAGGTTAAATTTTATTTACACTTATATGTATCATGAATATTGCTGGGCCAAGTGTGAGGTTGAGAGCTCTAAAACCGGTTTAAACCCCCAGTGCTTAGCACTGACCGTTCCAAGGCGGTGACCCCAGCTTTATTCTACTATGTGTATATGATGTTTCGTTTTGTACCGTACTGTACCGTTTGGCAATTGGTTCCTTGCCATAAATAAAGGACCACGAAGGTGTGTATACTAGAAATGCAATACTGCTGCAGCTTCTGGAGTTTCACTTCTTTATATTAAACCTGTAAATTATGTTAATCTTTACGTACTTTCGGTTTTTGATGTATCCTTCATTTCGCTGGACTATGCAATTCATTTACCATAGACGATCATCGAAAATGTTAAATATTAAGTCCACAAACTTTTTGTAAACACATAATATCACTTACTGAACACAGCGATCGAACGACTGTAATGTTATATACCAGTCGTGATATTTTAATCAATAAAAACTAATAATTGTAAAAATACGGTATTTTAGAACTTTTCTTTTTTCGTCATTTGTGGTTTACATACAGTCCCTTTAATTACAAGTTGTAAAATTAGTTTTAATATTCCAAACAATGCAATTCGGAAACAAAAATAATTATAATAACATTTCGGGTTAAAAATTGCTGTTTCAAGATTGATATTTTCGTCATGCGTATTTGTTCCTGTTATATGCATGATTGATTAAACGTAAACACACTAATTATTAATTGTTCACTGGTATTGACGAAGTCGTGATTTTCTTGTATTACATTATATAGCGACAACAAGCCTGACGCACACATTCCAATCATTTATACTGATTTTTTTCTTCTTAATATATAATGTAACGACGTGTGTAAGTTTTAACCATATATGATTCTATAATTATGCTAAAAGGATGTACTCAACTAGCACATGCAATACAATTCGTGTCCATTACCACAAACAAATAGTTGTTTTCCCTAATATATGATTCGGTAGTTTACTTCAATTAAAAGCTGCTGCATGCAATTCTCACAGCTCATTGATGAAAATAAACTCGAGTCTTTCGTGTTTTGATCTGCGAACCCGTCATGAAATGATGTCGGATACCCGCCACGTTTTTTCTATCAATATCAGCGTCTACCATCGAAGTTATCAAGATCGTCATATATCATGTTGTATATTGTTTCGGTATGACTAATCTAGCGGTATCAATTTGGTTTTAGTTGGAAAGTATTGATTAAAGAAGCCTGCAGTTATTTAGCTAATTATCGAAGTCTTCAAACACGCTTATATTGATCGTATGCACCGCGGATCGTTTACTCGTTGTTTTGTTTACATAAGTCCTGTTTCATGACGTGTTTTATTTAGGCCAAGAGGTAGTGTTATTTGCAGTTTTGACGCTGCAACCAAGCTCTGCTGGTTTAATGGTTACTCAATAACCACTAAGGAAACGAATGACTTCTAGGGAATGGAGAACACACGAAAAGTAGTTAATTTTTTGCTTAAGTTTTGCAAACAATTTCCAGCAGTATAAGCTTGTTTATTGTGTCATCGTTAAACGTATATATTATATAAGGTTTACAGAACGATCTCTAAATGACCATGCGATACTTTGTTATGCAAACCCACCAACGGAAATCAAGTTTTTTTTTTGGATAGTCAGAACTTTACATTAGGATTTGTTTTCTTCAATCGATTGGACCTTCCCGTTTAATATCATATTTAACATATGTTTATATTATATGTCTTTTTACAAAGACTTAAAACTATAAACGATACTGACACGTTTCTCATATATGTTAACAATTCTTAAACTTTGCAAGAAACAAAACGGGCCTTTAAATGTTTGCTGTTTGGACTGCGTGTACATCTTACAATCAATCCAATCGTATTTGCGAACATGACTTTCCAAGAATAAGAATGGTAACAATTGAAAGTGTTTATCAAATTGTTCTATTGTTAAAATCGATTCAATATTTTAGTTGAAAAGCCAATTGCATTGTGCACACGCAACGATATTAATTGACAACTTGTTTAAATTAATCAAATGCATGCACAGTTAATGCCAAAACAACTAGATTGCCATGACATGCAATTACATCAAAGAATGCTTATTATTGGAAAGACTTCTTTGACTCGATTGACCTATCTGATTGCACGTAAACAACGTATGTCACATGTTGGGCCACTAACTATACTGATGAAACAGCATTTTTTACTATTTAACTTTTTAATAAACATTTATTGTCGGTGGTTCGTGAACGTAGTGTGTAAGTTTAATGCAGTTGGCTCATTGAATTTCATTGATGATACGAATGTAGCATATTGCTTTGTGTAAAGCCCGTGTGGCATGTCATGCTATCATAAAACCAAACATGGTAATACATCACGCGATAAACCCACGCCGTTTTAACACGTAAAACGTTGTATTGTATACTTTTTTAAATCTGGAAGATGTAGAATATATGGGCACAATTTAGCTGTTTATACCTCCATTTTGAATTTTGTTTTATAACTATAATACTTAATTCTTTACAAATTATGCAGCGCCCTACACTTCTGTATCGCTAAACACAATTTCAAGTTTTAATGTTATGGTGTTTATGTCATTATATTGACACAACACACATTTGCTTATTTCTAAAACCAAGCATTTCCTCTCCTTTCATTCAATGGTTCCGTTCTTATGGGCTACGTGGCTGTCTCCGTCGAGTAATGTCAATGACGCTTTGATTATAGCCTGTTTGCCATGCACTACGAATATAAATAACTTTGAACACTAGCTTCTTGTCAATACGGTTGTATTATCTCTAATTGTAGGCAGTAAATCAGTTCCAGTGTGAGTTGCTTGAATGATATAATGAAAGGAAGTATTCTAAATCGTGGAATTATTATCGCTAAGAAACTGTACTGTTGTAGATAGGAGAATTAGCAACCTTAAAACTTCGCATTGGAAAATTAGTTTAAATACATAATAGTATACCTTTAAAGGTTATGTTTCGTACATGCATTTGTTGTTCATAAAATATAAAGGCACATGTGCATGTTCCGCAATTAAGACGCGTACAAAACCGCGTATGTCCATACTATTTAGTAAGGTATATTAACAAATACACTGATCGAATTAATACAAGTTGACCAATTTCACAAAATGACTCATTCAGACCAATGTTACGAATGTGACGCATTCAAGAAACTAGAACCAATGATTTCAACAATTGTCACAAATAAAAAATAACACTCATAAAGTGTATATTATGATCTGTCTACCTTAAACGTATCCCACACAGTCTGAAATTGATATTCGCCTGGGATGTATGAAAACACGTAAGATAAAAATACTACGCAGCACATGGACCGCGAATGTAAACGTTGGCGGGTATAGACGGAAAACGGTTTTGCTCTTTTTATAAACACACGTTTGAATCAAGTACTGCAATTTGTCGGACGATGTTGAATCAGCTGGCACTTGATGTGTTATTTTAGGGCTTGCATAAACAAAAGCATGTCTGTACCACCAAAGTCATAAGTAACGTTCTAATGTGTGGGTACAAGATAAAAATTGAATACAAGGCCGATATTTGCAGGACATACATTATTAAAACTTCCTTCATAAAAATAGTTCTTCATAGAATTTTGTCAATGAATACATTTGTTTTGGTTTGATTAATAAAATGATTATGTTTGTCATGCGATGTTTCGAGGAACGTTAAACGCGATAAAATGCAGTCAACTATTTGTTCCATAATATTTTTGGTGTTTTGCTTTGTTTCTTCAATGTTGGAATTCAGGTATGTATTTGGATCTTAGAAATCTATACTGTATCAACGTTGCCTTTATGGCCGATGTTGACTACGCCAACAATTTGATTGTATTACAATCTTGACAAAGGATTCTTGGACGGCTCTTATTTCAATCAATGTTATATTTATATGGTACCGTTATATAGCATGCCAAACACACTTAGTTTTTTAACAAGTGGATCAATATAACAATATAAGTGAACGATATTGTGCTGCTTCATCTCATTTAATCCTTGTGAAATAAATCTGGATTTTCGCGTTCTGATGCGTTCAAATGGTTTTTGATACCAAAGTTTACTATTAACGTGAACGAATATACGAATATACGAGATTAATATCAAAACGTCATAAATCATAAACAAGATCAATTCGCCTTGCACGCTCTAGCATTATCGGTGTGATCGAGTGGGAGTGTATTGATCCGGTATAGATTAGGTTGACCGATTTGTTTTACTGATAACGACCGATTTTTTTCCCAGAAGTGAGCAAGCCGGCTTTTTTAATTATTTAAAAAATTACACTCAAAATACAGCATAAGTTATGTTTGTACATTCAATGTGATGGTTTGCGTTTGCATATGCATTGTTTTACGAGAAAAACGAAACATGCCTTAGGGAAATACACACGCCGTTGTTTGCGAAATGCGAAATTTCTTCCATATCTTATTAGCGTATTGTAAGCAATAAGATTAAATACGACGCATGATATCTTTTATTGTATGAGAGACATTTCCTGTGTTATAAAGTATGTAAAAAAAATAGTATACAAATAACAAACACGTATGAAAGGGTATACTAGCTTGTTAGTAATGTAGGTCAAGTATGAGGTATGAAACTAAAAGTGTGGCATATATAGAACAAATTAAAACTGTACACTATATAAACACTTTATAAAATGCTCAAACTATAAAATATCTAATACTCAGTGTTTCAAATTAATGATACATATAACTGTATACATTTATCTGGGGAATATCTTACACGCAGCATTGTAAATGACTGATGCATACAAATTATTAGTTGTTGATTCCATCCGTAAGTAATTTTTGCTATCAGCATTATTGTACAATGTATATTAGCCATAATATAATGTTTTCTTTATCAAATATTGAAAATGTGAAAACTAATTAAGTAGCAAAACAACATTAAACATGTTAGTGTGTACGCTTTTTAGAAGATAAAACGTATGGGTTTTTATTGTTAAACTATCATTACTGGTTTTAATATCAGATTTCTTTGTAAAATCGTAAGAAAAAAATATCAAAAAATATTCAGTACTGGTTTAAACGTCAGAAATCTGTGGAAGTTCGTAAGAAAAAGAAACATCGTTTTATCAGTACTGGGTTTAACGTCAGCCATCTTTGTAAGTTCGTTTTTGGTTAAAACTTTTTTACCATTTTTTTTCATATTTTTTTTTCCATGCGTACTATGGTTGCTGTAAATTCATACGTTGGTTTTAACTACTAAATGAATTGAACGCTTCAGGCTTAACTTTAAGAATGAAGACATAATTGATGAACGTAGGAAACAGCGCATGCAGTTTTACTTAACAGTTAATCTACAAGCGCGAGGGAGTGTTTTACTTTATTGATTAATGCTAAAGTTTAACCTGCCTATGTAAACAAATTGATATCCTGCAAAACGTATTGTTTAACAATTTACACATAAACTTCGTTATATATTAAAGCCACGGTACGTTGTGTGTGTTGTATCACGTTTGGTACATACTCACCCTATGAGCTTGCCAAACCCAACCATCAAATATATCTCTTGTAAATGTTCGCTACGGTGGACACTAATTTCAAAATGTTGCAATTCTATTTTGAATATAATTTAGCAATACTTAATAGTTAATACAAGATTTCACACATATTTTTTGTTGTTGTTGACACAATGAAATATTGCCATACATTAAAATCCAAACTGAGTCAACATGTATGACAATGCGCAAAAAGGCTTTCTCAATATTTGTGTTTCTGCATATCGCTCCCCTGTAATCAAATTTAGGCAATTTTGATCCTACACATCCCTATACCCAGTAAGTAGACACGATTTAGAAATATGTAAAAAGAAGAATAAGTACTGGACCGTGGTAGTTTTTCCAACAGAGGTTATGGACCATTATAAGTGTAGTAAAACATAAACAGACATAGTCGTCTATGAAAGGCCTTTGGGTTTAACGGCATTTATTATTAAGATAAATCGAACATGATATATTAATTACATACATGCACTAATGGATAAGACAAACCAAAAACTTATCTGAATTCTTATCCATAGATATTTATAGTGTTTTAAAATTTAAGCATATGTAACCAGTCAATTACCGACTGGTTGCGAATGTTGTACATTAAAGTGTACGTGAAGTGATGAAACGTATATAACGAAATATGTAAACATATATAGTACTAGTATGTACAATGTCGGTAAAACGTATCTTAAGAGGTAGAGCAGGAAGAGAGTAAAACTGATAGAGAAGAGGAAGAACATTAACGGACAAGGACATTCACCAACGTCAAATAAGGTGGGCTGTTGCAAGTAATTATTCGAAACGTTGTGACATGACGATGTATCGTTGGGCATTTAGAATTAGAGTTTTGTTTTACTTAGATGTAAGGTATTCACATAAATGGTAAGTTGTTTCTTGTTAGAGGGCACGTTTTTTTTTACATATTTTTTCGAAGGAGTTGACAATGTAGACTGAATTTCTTGGAATTTTAACTTTCTCCACATGAACAAAGAGGACTGTTTTACTAGTGATTTTCGGAATAAGTCGTTTTGAAGGATATTACAAGCCAATATTGATGTATTCAGATTCAATTTGCTTAGAGAGGGTTTAAAAGAGGACAACGTGGGACGTTTGCAAGTCTGGCGAAAGGACATTCCGATCTTAGTATAGCCGTTGGTAGAAATGAGCATCTATATAATTTTTTCCTGAATAAGAGGTACTAATTTAGTTCTTTCTAAACACGCGGCGGTTTTCGGTGTTTAGTGGAATGCGATTTGAGATGTATTCATGGCATGAGCTGTGATTCTTCTGTAATACAGAATACATCGTGTGTCCGTCTTCTTTTTGAAACTTTTTCCCATTCAAGATCGTTAAATAGCGAATTAAAAATAAAGCAAATCGTAAAATTCCTTTCTTCAGTTTTAATACAATATATTATATATATGGTTTTGCTTTTAACAGCTTTTAATTTACAAAACACATATACATACTTTAATTTACAAAATGTCAAATAATCACAAGACGTTGCAAAGTTGATAAAGAGTAAATCGTTTGATAAATTAATCATGAAAAAAAATAAGCCCTAGTATGTCTCACTTTGTCATTGTAAATAAGCTTTTGGTGCAGATTTAACTATGATGACTGAACATACATTAATATACAAGGAAGTATTAAACTCTTTTACTGTGTTAATAAGCTATATAACTATCGAATTGTAGTACAACGTAGTACACAAGATAATGTGAATGGCAGAGTAAGGCAACACAGTTAAATTAAAGAACTTAACAGCAATTACTTTCACACACACTTAAGGATATTGATTTTGAAAACATCAACATACATTTTAAATAGGACGCATACAATTTGTAGATTTGATGAAGTCTGTGCTTTTGATTCGAAGGAAGTAACCAAACACTACCCAAGAGTGATTTGTTGCAAAATCATAATTGAGATGAGTAGAAGCATAAGAAGGACAGTATCCTTATTCACATAGAAATGGTATTTCCGCTCAAATGCATGCCATCCGATTAATCTTATCATTTGCATAATGAAGCCGTTAAACATCTTGCGAACAAAGCGCAATCAAAACGCAACGTGCATTTCTTGGAGTAATAAATACGCTGATCAATAAAATTAATTAAACGAGTCAGCCTGATGAACATTACGATCATTGCACCTTCAGCTAGATCGAACTGACCTGGATTGATTTATATTTGCTGATTACTTTCCCCGTGCTTCATGAACATGCTGCGTTGATTGAAAGATATCGGTGGAAGTACCTCATAGTGGAACATTTCTAGGCCAAATGTATTTGACAGCAAATATCGACTGAGGGAAATCACTTCATAAAGTATATATGTAGACTCTGACATGACACTTCATTAAATATAAAGGCAGGCAAATCCGTGTTCTGTCCTCATTTTGTAAAGTTGCATTTCCTTGCACATGTTTTAAGTTTCCGGCTGCGAAAGAGACGCATTGCAAGCATTTAAAACTATGCGTGTATATAAATTTATAATATATATAAATTTGACAAAACCAAGGTTTTGCAGAATCGACTGCATAAGTCTTGTTGCAAACAAATATGACTTGGCAGTATGCAATAACGTAAACGAAAGATCTATACTTGTTACTATTTTACTTATATAATACAGAACGTGTTTTTGACAGCAAGTGCAGTTTTTAATACGGTTCATTGTATATAAAAACTTACGCTAATGTTTTTACAACATGTGCAAGTGACCATGGTCTTAAATCATTAATGAATTCATATCCACAATTTTAAATGATACATCAAAGAAATGTTATAGGAATAATAACATATGATATTACAAAACAAAATTCTTGAAAATGAAATAAGTTCATATATGCTAGCTATGTTAAATTTTGTCGTTGTTTAAAAGTCCTTTCTACCAAAGACATAACAATTCCTAAATATGTTTAAAGATGACTTGTTTTCTTCCCTATGGAGAGTAAAATGGAGAAGATAGAAAATAATAACTTTTCATTACTAAAATGACGGTTATTAGAAAACCATTTAAAGGTCATAAGCAACCAGCCAACCATTGAAAACCACATGTATGCGGTATCTCGTTGTACTGGAAGTGAGATTGGTAGAAACATTCCGAACCAACATAACACATAAACGTTGTGTTTTGACAGGGAAAATGCAAATAAAGGTTTCACAAACATGCCACTTAAACCTTTCCAGAAAGAATTGTGGGTGTATAAACGAAATGTTGGTCAAATAATAAAACAATATTATTTAAATAAGTGGTTATTTCACTACAATGTGTGACTTGATGTTATACGCAGAATTTATTTATTACTATTGTAATATTATAGTTTTCATCAATATGGTCTGCTTTGCGTTATGCATTTAATCCTTAAACAAAGCAATACATTTAAGAACATATAATGTTCAACTGTTATATAGTGTCTTTACTGTTAGTTAGTTTTGTTGGGTGTTTGGCCGTTTGCAACAGTATTTCAGCCATATTCGTGTAACCAGGGTATAACTATTGTGTTTTATATTATTCATCATATCACTTTATAATTTATTTATACTTTCAATAAGTATATGGATAGCGAAAGAAACGGTCGTGCATTATTTGTGTGTTATTTTGGTAGCATGTGGGTGTATATGTAGACATACGTTATTAACAATTCACAATATAGTGGTTACGGGTGTTGTCAAAATTATAATTCTGAAAATAACTCAAGTAATGCGTCTATAAAAAATGCGTAAGAAAACAATATATTGATCAAAAACCATATCAACTGAAAAGACAAACTCCAAACAGATAGAGGAAAGAAAATATCAATACCCTTGTAAACTTCCATATATTCACACTACTATTCAACTCTCATATACTCTTATGTAGTCGTGAAAGCACTTTTCCGTAAACCAATTTCAACTAGCACCTGTCAAATTGTAAATCCATTATTTTCTGTTATTTTTTACTTGTTCTGGTGTCTAGGGACTTCAACAAGTTATTCCAAGGTAATGTTTTAGCATTTTTTGTTTCTGACCGAATTTTGCTGATGTATGAAGTAAGCGAACGCTATGTATTTACTGAGGTTACATGTTCCCTTTACCATATAACTGACGGAATTAAAATAAGGCCCAAATTAAGTGTTACCACAATTTATTAAGACTTGAGTCAGTCAGTCAAAATATAAAGTAAGATTAAACAACTAAATATATTAATATGTAATACATATGCATGAAATTCCATAAACATTGTCAAGAACAAAAAAATCTTATAATAGTTTAACAAGGGGTAGACTAAGAACATTACAAAAACACAGTTCCTTCATGTTTTTGTCACTATATTGTAGTTTGGTTATTTGATATTGCAACACTAAGAAGTTTGCGCTCTTAAAACTTACTATTAAAGTTATTTTCTGAATTGTTTGTATTTTGTATGTTCATTAATTAATAGTTGAAAGAAGTAAGCACGCATTCACGATTTTGTTAAGGCCATCGCATGTTCACAAGAAGATGCAAACCATGCACAGACATCCTGGTACACTCAAACGGGAAACCGCATTTAAATAGCGATAGCACGATATTTACTTTACGTATGTAGCATCTTCGTTTGTTGCAATTGTTGATATTATAAGAATGATGTTCATACGTATTACACAATGTATATATGTGGTAATGAATGCGTTGTAATAATATTCGAATATTATTATGATATTGTCATATAATTAAATTATTGATTTTATATATTGAATCTAATATTCAACGATTACCAAAGCACATGTCCGAACAATCTACGAGAGCCATTTGCGTAGAAATAAAAGAAGTCGGGCGCCGTTTTATAATTAGTTATTACGAATTTTGATTAAAAAATTCGTCAGCTTAAGTTCATACTTGATTATTTGCGAATGGTATACACATGGAATGCAGTCTATTTGGTACAGATATCACATGTTTAAATCGTGTTGTCATAACCAAAGCAATAAAAAAACTGAAACTGAAACTGATTTATTTGATTTAACGCCTATTGTTATGCGATCATATACAATGGCGTTGTACATGTAAATATAACATAAAATTCATAGAAGTTATGAGGTAAAAATCTGACACCATATAAATATAGGTAGTAACTAAAATCTGATAAACACTTTAAACTAACCAAACTAAATAGACAAAACAAAGCACTACTTAAATTAAATTAAAATAAAAAAGTAGATAAATAAATAATGATTTAATGAATTAAACAATGGGTGCATGGATTGTGGGGTTTAAAACACACATTAAATGAGCACATTTAAACGTTAATACATTTTAGAACAGTGTGTCGAACTTCCTAAACTAAAATGTCTTCAGGTTTATTTTGAATGAATCCAATGTCTCTGACAGTCTTAAAGAATCAAAATGGATCTTTAGTAAGTAATTAAATATGGATACTTTTTGCATGACTTCAGACAGTGTAATACAATTTTTGTTCAAAACCAAACTTATCGAACACAATCTATGACTATAAAATGTAATGAAATGCACTTTAACTTTTATGTGTAATTACATCCCTAACATACAAATTGTGAAAATGGTTTTAAAATGAGTTTATTTTTCAAGTTTCATAACAATGTATACATGTTATCAACATTAGTTTAGTTAAATGGTTTTCACGAAAACTTCCGTAGCTACCGTTACCTATTGTCAAGAAAAAGTTAAATTGGTGTGTTATCTAAGCGCTTGAATAAACACAATCTTGTCAGTGCCTTCCCAGACCAAAGCAAATAAACTGGGTGTGGGTATAATGTGGAGAAATGGGTCGACATTAATGCCTGAAACGGGTTGATACGTGCAAGTGCAGCGTTTTTTTAAAGAGACATTTCGGAGAATGTTTTTAACTATGGGTCATGGGCCATATATGGAAGGCATCCGGGTTAAAAAAAGCCTATGCATTTCATTGTGGAAATTGTCAGCAGTAAACATCGCTTTTGTTATTTACATGAAACATCAGTTTGAAGAGTTGGTCTAATTATCTCATGCTGATTCTGATTAAATCACTGTACCCTAAACTATGAAATAATGTTTAAATGTGTACATATTGCGTATCTGCAACATAAAGTACGCCATACATAAGTAAACAAAAGCGTTAATCACCAGTTGTACGCAAGTGATAAACATGTTCTAGCTGTAATTGACGTTTGCGCCAACGCTAGTATCTATGTCACTTTGTTAAATAAAAATTTAGTAAATAGGCTTATATCCCATCATTGTATTGCGTCCGATATAATTATGTACATTAAATATGTTGATGAATGTTGTGTCTTTATGCATCACTTAGACAGATGCAGTATTTTCTGTTGAACGTTAAATTAATCATAATATTTAAAAAAAAAATGTTACTTTGCTCGTAACTTGCTTATACGTTTGCTTGTTCAGAAATTGACATGCTGAGCTTTTGCAAAGCCGTAACCTTACAAGTTGCCAAGAAAATGTAACTAGGTAAAGTGAACACGATATGTAGACTTTGATATTTTCTGTATGGTTTCATCAATTTATTTTCAGGGACTTTAATTAGTCTATGCACCACCGCGCTTTTCTGTTTTCCCTGAAATTAGAGATTCTGAAACGTTTTATTTGCGTCAAGGGGCTATGTTATTTGTGGTTTCGCCATAGCATGTATCCTTCATTCCCCGTTTAATGGGAAATCAATATGTGGAGAAGACGTGATTGTTTTGTAGAAGGTACAAACATGCTCATTTAGTCAACATAAATTTAGCAACGTCGAAGCATATATGTTATGCAACAGTTTTGTTAACGTTGAAATACGCTTTAATTGGTACGTTTTATTTTCCTGAATGTCTCGATTCAATTTGAAGTAAGGGTGGTTATTCAACACAATTAAATATAGGCTAATATGTTTGAAAATAGTCATTCATTAAAGAGAAAATATTTAACTTTAAACAAATTAAAAGCTATACGTCATTTAAAATAAATCCATTAAATCAAGTGTCACATTAATATAAAAATAAGTGGATATTAATTGGTATTATACGTCGTTATAAATTAATAATGTTATGAACAAAACTTATAAGAAAACCTTGGTAAGATCGAGCCTTGTTCGCCGTAATTAAATATTTCGAGTAGCCAGTCAGGTTTATCGAACGGGTTCGTTGTATCGCCATTGTGTAAATAAGCTAAGTTGATGTGACCTGGAGTTATTTTATTTTCAGAAAATGTTAAGATACTGTGTTTTGCGAACGGCTATGTTGATTGGCAGATTAGAATAGTATATGTACTAGGGGAGTACATACCGGTTAAATGGATTTAACACCTAACGTTGTTTTATGATTATTGTGCCTGAACATTCTGCAATAACGTTATGATCTCAAATGAGTAACCGCAATGTTCAAAATCACATAAAATAACATTCCACTTTTGATAATATCGACCTCGTGAAACATGTGAAATAACAAATATAGCATACAATGAAACTTTAGGAACTCTATCAGAAGCGAAAGATATAAAGAGGTGTGAATATTGCAATTGATTTCAGATGTTTACGTTGATCATGCATGTACAATTGGACAATAAAAGTGCCATTGGAAGAGTAAACAATACAGAGTTTAATTTAGCACAGACGGTAGACTAAACATTTTACATCTTGCAAGGTTTGTCTGACATTTGGAAAAGCTATATGCATGTTAACACGTGTTCATGAGCAAACAAAAATGTTCTATGATTAAGGCACAGACACATTTTTTGGAATTATACTATACATTTTTGTTTAAATTGCATCTACTTAAACACATACAAATTCAGTATGTATCGCATTTGGTTAGGCTTGTATTGTTTGGCATACAATACAAATAAAACTGTTAAAAAGTTTAATCGTTGGTGTATCGCAACTTTATTCGATATTTAATAGTATTTTTGTTTAACACCTGTATATGATCATTGTTTTTAATAGACATTATCCTATATAAATGTATATGCAAGTTTGTAAATTATTTGTCTGGAAGCTCATGCAATTACGAAACATTTACAGGATTGTGTTGCATATATTAATATGATATTAATTAAACAGGTATACACATGTTGTGTGCTTTCGATAACTAACATTACATATTACGTTTTCTTATGTATATACTTGAAGTGTACATACGTTTATAATGCGTTAGTTTAAATATTGTTTTAAAGCACACACAGCCCGTTAGTAATCAAATGAAAAAAGCGAGATAACAAAGTTTGTAAATTGTCAAGTATTTTATCTCTAATTCGGTTTGTAGAAAAGAAACAACATCGACTATGAAATAATTTAGTGTCTGAACAAACATTCGTTTGGAACATAGTCGTTTGGTAAGGTGTTTGTATATAGACTGTTTATTCAACAGTAGTCAATCCGTTTGTCAAAAATACGCAGTTTTAACGTGTAATACATCTGATTAATAAATGATTATCAATCGCCATCCAAAATAATGAACATAATTACCCAGGATCATTGATTAATATGTCAACTGTACTAATCGGGAGGGTGTATAGTTGGAGCAAAGTCTCCACATGAAATTTACGATGCCGTAACAAACAGTTGTAATTGAACTTCGTTGGATTCTGTTCGTAAATAATTTATGTTGTTAATTTCTGAACTCTTTGCAGATCTCAACAAATTATGCAAACGAAATGTTCGACTGGCTTTTAACATTAACGCAATCAACCACCATATCACAACACAATATAACCAATATGAAGCATTATGGAAATTATTTTATTACGTTCATAGCGTGTGATAACAATACATGTTGCAAATCCTTATATTCATATGGTGCAATAAAGCTATGCATGTAACACATGTTTAATACTCCTATATGAAGATGCGTATACACTAACGAATGGTAAGGCTTTGCTATTGGGGATATTAACAGTAACACTACACTTTATGGGAAAACAAGATATGACGGTCATTTATTTGAGCAATCCAAATAAACGGAATGTAGATTCATTTTAAAACAGGTGTAATACACATGTTATTAATACAGTGTTAGGGCGATTGTTTTTCCACGAGTTCACCGTCACAAGACACACTCATTTCGACCAACAGTTTTAATTTCTGCATATACATGTATTATAATAATTGCGCATGTGTTATTATTTATTTATGTAACGATGACCTTAAATTGTTTAACAATTTACTACCTATTATATTAATTCTTCTCTGGTTTATATGAACGACTATTTTGTTTCGCCCTTTAGGGTTTAAATCAGTTCTTAATGTTCATCCAAATATGTAATTGGTTCGCTTCAAATTATATTTACAGTAAAACATATGTCGTGCGTCATTAATGATTAACAATATATACTCTAATTTGAAAATTAACAGATGATATAATTTGTGAAATTTTTGAAATGTTGTAGTTTTCTGATGTGTATACTTCCATACTCACCTACACCCACATGTAACTACCACGCAAGTCATTTACCTGACGGTAGCAATTATCATCACCATCGGGGTAGATAGCAAATTAATGAAAGTATCTCATCATTAAAGAAATAAAAAAACGTAATGAAAATGAGATTTTGTGTCGATGATCTTTGTTTTATCGATTATCGTCAATCAACGTCGGATGAATATTTCACATCAATCATATTTTATCTAATGTACTAAATTTCATGTAATTATCTTTTCTTTTTTGTTTGATTTACATATAAGCTATCATACCAGATCATTAATTTTAAGTATACACCAATACCCTTTCTTATTATCTTTGATGCATACATTTTTAAGACAATACGGGGATAAAACCTTTCATGTTCTGCCAGTGGCGGAAAATAAACCGAAGAGAGAATTTCGGATTTCAGCACACATGCCAATGTGTTGCTATTTTAAACAATTTTCATCCCGATCAGTCAATAATTTTTTTTTCATGGGGTTTACCAAAATTGGTTGGATGCAAGAGGTTTTTATGTGACAAAGATAAAAATTGTCACAAAACCTTTCGGACGTATTGTTATACATTTTACTATGCACATTTTCTAAGAAACTTAGGGTACGTCACACCATATACAAATATGTGCCTTTTGTTCAAATGTGAAGGTCACAATTCAATGTTAGATGTCTTATATGGGTAACTACAGTTTTCTATTGGTTATATTGTATGAAAAGTATGACAACGCAATCATGAATCATATCAAGTTTTTAAATAAGCCATTTGTCTTTGTTCAATTATGTTTGGCTGACACACATCTTGTTTGATTGATTCTATTCACGCAAAATAGATTATGTTACAAGTCTTGCTTATTTGAACAAAATATGACAATTGCAGATTTTAGCTCTGCACAAAAACTATTCCCCAATTATGAATACAATACAATTGATGTTTTCTGGAAAAAAGGAGCCAATCCATTACAACATGACCGAGATTGCACACACATTGTTCCAAAGAAAATATTTACACGCTTTTATTGTACATAAAACTGAATTGTTTGTGTAAAACCAACATTGTTTACAGATGTATCAAATTTTTAATAAAAGGATATTTGTTGAATATAATGCAAGATCGTATATTTTATTCATGAGAGGTCATATAAACTACATTATTTTCAATGACGTGACTCGGTTACTTGTCATTCAGGATATTCTCTACTCATGAACCGTATAGCACGGTATATATAAATCTTCTCGGTTTCTATAAAAACAAAGTATTAGACACAATTTAATTTAAATATGGTAGCCACAATTAAAGGTCCCTGTTACATAAAATGGGCTTTACACTTTTAGTTTTGTCCAATGGAATTTAAAATTCCGAAAAACAGTATTATACAAACGTAAAATTCCAATGTATTACACATTGTAACTATTTAGCGTCTTCACCTGTCCTGTGTCTGTTTATAAATTTAACATTTGGCATTTATTTAATATTGTTAATGATATAAATGATTCAGATCTCATTCGGGAAACCAGTTTTGTTATTAGTAAAAGAAGTGTGAATTTGAGTCTGCATTAACAAGTAATAAAACTTTTAAAGGAATTCGTAAAAAAAGATAGATGCTTTTTGTACACAATAATTTACTTTAATTTAATGCATCTGAAATTTGCCTTTGCATCGGCAAATGCTAGTAACCATTAAATAACTTGTTCATTTAAGATGAGGTAGTAAACTGATACAAATGATAACATAATTGACAGCTCAATCCCAAAATTTCACGTTCGGTAAAGTTGCCCCAATGAGAACTATTAACGTCTATTTTTGAATTCATTTTGTGGGTTTAAATGCATTATCTTACACATATACATACTTTTGAATTTTTATTCAATGCAGTATTATATTTTCAAACTAATT
Source organism: Dreissena rostriformis (assembly GCA_007657795.1). NCBI lineage: Eukaryota > Metazoa > Mollusca > Bivalvia > Myida > Dreissenidae > Dreissena > Dreissena rostriformis. Next base: position 114,430 of record VMBQ01000899.1, on the reverse strand, counting down.
TTAAATTATGAAAAAAACTTATTTAAAAGAAATGTAGATATCTTTTCCATTAACCCTCAATATACTAGTTTATATGATGATAAAAAGTTGTCATCAAGACACTCTTCGCGGGCAATGCCCACAAAGCGCCATCATAAATTAAAATTATGATTTTGTGGAAATTGTATGTTTTTTTTTAATTCTACTCAATATAGTATTATTTACAGCTAATAATTTTGTGAAACGTGGGAAAAGTCATTGTTAAAATAAGCATCTATGTTTGACGGCCATACCGTTGATTTGTCCATAAAAATGCCCTCTGAAAAGTACTGAACTCACAAACAAAAAAAGCGCGTTCCCATTAAGCAAATATCAAACGCATAGATCGAATTAAACATCTTCTTTATAGATCTCGCATTATGTACTGAATAACGAGACGCATTTGAAACACATCTACGTGCATATGTTTTACATCGCTGGTGCGTATCTGTGCATGTAGCAAGCAACTATCTCATATGCGTGTTCACTTAATTTTACGTCATAAATTATACTTAAATACCATAGGTGTTGGGGATACAATCTTAACGTTCAAACAATAATAGCGAACACGAAGTAAAGCAGTTAAAAGAGCTATAAACTTAATGAAAAAGATGTTTTGGGTATAAAGAAGTGGGTCATTGAACTTCTACTTGGTCGGCATGACCTGCATGTACAGGTATATTTTCAAATAGCATCAACATATCTTGTAACACGAACACCCGTTGTTGATAAGAATATAACGAGAAAGTATTTTAAAGTGGGAAACGCGTTAAATGCATATGAAAACGTTTGTTATCGATATACATTGTTAATATACAAGACAACGGTGTTAATTCAACTAAACAGATATATTTGCCTGTAATTTACATGTATGTTCAACTCTGGCTACTTAGAATGTATTTCATATTAGCTGTGCTTGATGCTCATTTTATTAAATCGAATCGTATTGATCCTAAACACACATCAGTTTTGAACATGCAATCTTATTTTGAATGAATCATGATGCGTGTTTTAAAAATTGAATTAAAAATATGATGCTCATACTGTAATTGAAGACGAACATACTTTGATATGATATGAATATATATTATATTTTAATTGCTTCTGTGTGCAATATAGAGGACAAAACGATATGCAATATGATACAGAAAACAATAACATGTTTCGATCATGTTTGTATTATGACAATGACATTTCGTCGCTTGATTGCTATAGTGCTTTAACTACCAAATTTCATTTTTTGGAGAAAAACCCATTTAATGGTTTAACCTTAATTTTCTCACTTATTTATGCACGTATGTGGACAAAAATATACCGAAGTGTTTATCAGCAAACGGAGAATATGAATATAATAAAATTATATACTTTAGTAAATTATATGTTAATGTTTTTTTGCAGTTTTATGTATGGAGATAGAGCATTCTGCTAAAAAAATAAAATAATCGTGAATCACTTTGCTCTTAGTTCAGTAGATGGTGCAGTACAGCATTCATCCGTTTGTAAAAATGTGGGAGATGGAGCAAAATAGAATCGAAAAACTATTCTGTATTCTATACAAAATGTGGGAGATAGAGCAAAATGGAATCGAACAACTTCTTCTGTGACGACTGAATCTTGAGTCCGATTACGTCATATTAAAGATCTCGTTCTCACGAACACAGCGATATAAAAAAAAAACTCATTTTTGAAAAAAATGGAGATAGAGCACTATAGCGATACAGCGACGATTTCCTAGCGCTCTTGATTCAACATACTTATACGTGTTAAGATATTTACCCCGCACTGTTTTACTGCGTTATCGAGTTTCAGAAGACGCCGATATGTGATGTTTACGTCCTTCAAATAAACAAGTACTTTTGCTAGTTTGCAAACTAGAACATCGAACATCTTGTTCGCAAAAACCAATGGAATCATTTATGTACCCGCAATACATTAAGTAGACGTAGATACAATTGGTATGTGCTTAATATGATGTGTAAGCCATTAAATAACAATAAAGAATCAGGTGTTGAACAAAGCAGACAAAGTAAGGCAGGTGTATTCACAATCGTTACTTAAATTGCCAGCAAACGCGGTCAACAAAGAAGCTATAATGACGCACTAACTGTATTATATTCCAACTTTAAGTTTATTATACTAAGTTAAGGTACACACATTAAAGTGCTCAAGAAAAAGCCTATATCTGATTATGTATTAATTTTGTATATTAAATTTTCTGAGACAAACCCACTGAACCCTAGTTACATCTGATGGGAGACTTACTTCACTATTCAAATGTAGTTTATGTACGGCAATAATCAATTGCCTATAAACGGCAGGGCAGTACATACGAACACAAACACACACTCACAAAAAATGATCGAAACTGGGGTCAAATCTTATGAAACATGCATATATGTATATGTAAAGGGCTTTAATAAAGGTAATGCCCTTTAAAAAAAGAAAGGTATGCTATAAACCAAAACGACTGTATTGCGAAAAATACTGTCAACACCTTATTTAATAACACTTTAAACTTCTAAGGTACACGAGTATGCAGTTGAGACTTATGAAGGAATAACAACCGCAGACGTATTAGATGACCCATGTTATGCGTAAATGGGTCTTATGCCATATGCTGTCAGCGTAGCGTCAGGCAAGCAAATCCCGCATGACACGGGCCAAATGCTCGTTTGATATAATCGTCTAGAGCGCTTGCACGAGTTTACACAAACGTGATCACTAAATAGTTTTACTCAGAGAGGAAATGTGTTGAGATGTCCTAGTCTGTTCATGGGGGCAATACTCCTTGTATTATGTATTGCTATGTTTCTTGAAATTCTTTCTGAAATACCGACATTACGCATATCAATAAAACAATGCAAGAAAGAATGTTTCTCAGCGGTTAATGTTAAATGTACAAATGTGACGTTCAATTTTCAAACAATCGATTAATGACACTTCTTACGACTGTTCATGTTACTTTTTGAACCAACGTAAGCACCAGCGATGGGAAACTTGGATTGGTTTTCTGGTACAATAACGTTTTTTTTGTTATAAGCAATATAATCACTAAATTTGCTCTTGCTCAATAAAACAAATATTGCATCGCGATATTGAGCTACTAAGGCAGATGGACACGCACAACTTTCTTCGCTTAACACTTAATTACCTCGCGAAGTAATTAATATAATTGTGCATACGTGTAATTATTGAACGTCCCATCATCCACGCTGGTTACGATGCAAGTCATACTAATATAATGTCTTGGTACCAAAGTGCTTTAATAATTCTACCAGTATGAACAAGCAGCATAGCTTATCACATTCTGCTCGAATTGAACCAATAGCAATTCGAGGCTTTAGCTTGCGCGATGTACGGTTGATGATCAATAGATGGTTCTCCAGAACTATGGGTAGGACACTACGCAGTGTTTGTCGATCGCTTAACAGTCAATACAGAAACACTTGTGAGTGTGAAATCGGATTTCATGATAAATAATATCCTTTATGTATATAGAGTGTATTGGCTTTGAGCAGAAGTATCTCTTGTATTACAATTGTGAATCAGGGGCAACACTTGGCACCGTGTCTTTATTTGGATGAAAACATGATTGAAATATTTGTGTGAAGTGAAGTGCAAATATTTGCACTGGATTTTAACCTCAAACCATAGGGCAACAACCGGAACAGAGGGATAACTTTCAAAAGTAAGTGTGTTTCATTTACGTGTATTACTAACCATTTAAATTGTTGAACAATTATATTTCGATGCGAAGATGTTCATTTTATACCAAAACATTGTTGCCAAACTAAGTGTGGTTATGTACAGTATGATTAGGTAAAATGTACAGTACATCAATGTTTGCATACATACTTACTCGTAATTATAGCATTAATGAACTTGGTTTTCAATTAATATACCATGAGCAATGTGTATGTATGAAAATATTACTGGATTTAACGAGCTGGTTAAGAGTCCGAGAATTATGTTTCTCTTTATAAGCAATTAGCGTTGTTAGCAATGACAAGCTGTCAGTTAAACGTCTGTTATAAACCGACAAGTGTTATCAGTTTTACATACCGAACACTGGTTTATAGAGTGCGGCTGTTTCAGTCGGTGACTCCGCGTAAACTTGCGGCAATATTCAACAAATCATAAAAATAAACTAACTGTTGAATGCATATTCTGACCGATTATATTGTGAATAGTTTAATCTTGACTGTAAAAAAAATATTTTTTGCATGCACCGAATTAGCTATAAGGAATCAGAAAAATCCATAGCAATCCACCTACAAATTAAATAGCTACAAATTGTCTAGTCTAGGGTGTAAATAAATTTTATTGTCAAATCATATATACTAATGGTTCCATGGTACAAAGTGCGATTCTTAGCGTATATTGGCATCGCCGTATACTGGAGCGACTGTCGATCTCTTACAAAAAGATGAACTATTTAATGATAGTATAATAAAATAGTGTGTACTAAGTAATGTATCAATTAAATCTCCAACACTGTTCGTGTTACACTGCGATGCTTGAACATTGGGTTAAGAAATAAACATATTACACGTATGAAATAATCTATACAATAATTATTAAAGCATAGTCTATATTTAAGAAAAGCCCTTTAGATAATATCCGACAATTTCATTACATTGAATGCGATCAGTAGGCATATATACACTCAAATATTTATGGAATCATAACATAATGGAAATTATATTTTAAAGTTATACGACCCAAAATATTTTGTACCAAGTATATCTTACATGTTTTGAAAATTAAAAAGTAAAAAATAGTAAAGAATTTAATGTTTCTGCTTTAAGCTTCTTAAAGTTATTATTATGTTAAGCGTAACGTAGCACATGTACACAAATCAACTAGTGTATTGGCCGTCACACCGTTTATCACCACTTAGTATGGGTAAAGCGAGGTCATAATGTATTACTACAATAAGCAAACAATATATTTAATCGTCGACTTCCATTTTGCGCGATGCGAGTAAACCAAGACAACCGGCAATCGTTGTGTCATAAGTTCATAAGAAGTGTTATGCTATATGCATACTTGTCATCGACGTATTTCAATATGTTGCCACACCGTCATGCGTTTAAATAGTTAATTAAACGCAAACATCTGATATCAATCCATTGGTTAGATGAATGAAAACTGTATCAATATGTTGCCAACCCGACATGTATTTAATAAGTATATCAATATAAGTAAGTTGAGAGAACATAAAAAGCAACCATATTCTTTGCTGAGTAATACCGCATCCAAATTTAATTAATATATGCAAAGATATATTTAGATTGTGAACAACTCTAGCGTTCATTTGTATTTATCCATTGCATGCTTACAAATATAAATAAAAACAACACGCATATCAGTTTAACAAACCACCGTGAATATTAAATTGCTACATCCAAATGCTGATTAGACGTGAATTGTAGTTTAAATAAAGGTGTGTCCAGGTCGCAATTTCAGTAAGTTACATGATATAACTACCTATCCACCTGGAATCAACAACAACAACAACAACAACATTTATTGCAGCAATAAAGCTTATACAAGCTCTTAGCCTACACATATGAACATGAATTTTCTTATATATACAAGTAATGACAGATGAAGATCAAATGTTTAATTGAATACATGGTGTTAGTGCAAACAATATTTATTTAACATATGTTTGAATGGTTAACAATAATTATATATTCGTTGAAAAAATATATTCAACATTGAAAAATATATTCAACATGTGGTGTTAAGAAGTACAGTATTCATTCACTGAAAATCATTTATCATTCAATATCTTAAATAATTAATAGCTTTGCCATTATGGTAAACCTTCACGGTTAACATTGAATAATTGTTGAAAACGTGTTATTAAAAGAAGAAAATAAAAATAACATAAAAACAACTGGAGTAGAAACAAACTAGCATTGTTTATGATGCTTTTCAAATTTATAAGGAGGGAGAAATCGAATTTGGGTTAAGATATGTTGTGCGTGAAATACAATATGTTAAAAATGTTGAAGGGATGTTACGCTCTAAAAGACTAATTACGTATCTAGTAGGCGTCGTAAATTTGCAGCTTCGTATATAAACCTTGCTAGGCTAATACGAATAGTTTTATTTTCACTGGACATCAGCCTTTGAAACTTTGAAATTGTTGGCCATCTGCAGTATTGTGACTTTAATTTTTTTCTTCTTAGGTGCGTATATATAGGGCAAACTAGTAAGAAATGATACTCAGTTTCTACAGTATTCATATTACATAATTTGCACTTACGGTTTTCTCTTTCAATATTATTGTATCGCCCCCTTTCTATTTCTAGGTTATGCGATGATACACGGAATCTGCTTAGGGCAATTTTATATTTTGGTTCATTAATTTTGTCCAAATTACTTTCTAAAGATAAACTATGTTTGAATAAACAGTACGTAGAGAGACGGGTAGAGATGTTTATCTCACCGTGCCATATTTGAGAATAATTGTCTAATATTCGTTGTTTGCATTGTATAAATTGAGATTCAGATATGCTTTGGTTTATCCATAATTCGGACATACCGATGCTGTCGAGAATGGATCTTACATGGAATGCCCAGTTTTGATTGTTGTACGTATGTCCGTTATCCGTATCGTGTTTTAGCATATTGTATGTGATTTTGATCAAGCTGCTCTCATTTGATGATAGTAGTTTGAACCAGTATTTAATGATGTTTATTTTCCGTATTTCATTAAAGGGTATTCTTCCTAATTCCCCATACAACGCGCTAAGGTTGGTTGATTTATTTACACACAGTAATTTTCTTGAAAATTTCGTGTGTACGGCTTCAATATCTTTTGCCTGTGTTGTACCCCATATTTCAGACGAGTAATTCAAAATTAATGCTACTAAGATATCAAAGAGTTTAAGTTTGATTTTTGTGCTGAATTCATACATGTTGAACACTGAGAAAAGTCGGTGCATTGATTTTGACGCATGGTCTGCTATGCATTTTTGCGTTCTGTTAAAGTTACCGTTCTTAAAAAAGTATACCCCTAGATATATAAAGGAAGTAACAACTTCTAGTTTTTCGCCATACAAAAAGATATCGATGTTTGTGGAATGTGTCCCTTTTTCGAAAATTAACACTTTTGTTTTAGCTGTATTCATTTTTAATTTCGATGCATTACATTATGCTTCTATGTCTGTTAACATGTGTTGTAGTGAGTTTGGTGACGTTGCGAATAAAATTTGGTCATCAGCATACAAACTTAGAAAAAGTTTCAATTCGTCTATAGTGAATAAACCATCTAAATCTGTGTTTATGTTCTCTAACATGTCATTAACGAACATCATGAAGAGCAGCGATGAACTGGAATCGCCTTGCTTTACAACTTGGTGTATCGGGATTGGGTCGGACAAGTTATGATTGAATTTAATTGCTGATTTTACGATTTTATACATCGCTCTTAGAGCGTTTATCATTTTTGAAATCACATTTTCCGATATCAATTTTTGCCAAAAGAGTGTGTGATTGATTTTATCGTAGCATTGTTGATAGTCGATAAAAATGGTGTATAATTTCTGGCCTGAGTTTATTATTTTTTATATAATTGCGTTTAGTATAAATATGCAATCTGTTGTGCTTTTGCCCTTTTGATAACCAAATTGACAGTTAATGATTTTGGAATCAATCACGGCTTTGCTTTGCGAAAAAACATTATCACAAGTATTGTATTGATTTTAACGTATATCTTGTTATCGAAATTAGCAATAACCGGATTTGTTAATAGACATTTCCAATGTTTGTCGATACTGAATTCGAATCCGATTCGACCGTAACGTTAGGGATCGTGTCAAAATGTCAAATCAAAGGCGTTGCAATCGTATTCTGCTATCGATTTGTTTTGATTTGTGAAACACATAAATATAGAGATAATAAGAAAACTAAACTTTTTGCTATGATTTTCAGGTAACTCTTCTCGACGTTACAGATCGCTTGTCAAATTGTATAACGCAAATAACAAGTCAGCGTCCTATATGAATGCCAAATGTCTGACTTAATATTTCTTGTTTTGTCATTCGTTCAAGCGTACCCAAATCATTTCGACAATGTCAATTTAAAGCGTGCTGTTGTATGCAAGTGTAGAAATACCCTAAAGTGCGGGTTTTTAACACTCTTAGACCTTCTCAAGACAAATCTGTATACGTTTATTTTGAATCCCACTGTCATTATCGGTTTTTTAAAACTAAGTTGAACACTAGTGCACATGTAAGACACCGTTGTTAACGGTATTTGCATTTAACGCGATTATGTAAGATTGTTTTACTTTTTCAAAGCAGATAAAACGTTGATAAATCAAAAACTACAATTACAAATCAGAAGAAGTAGTACCGGAAAATCAGAAAATAAACGGTTGCATTTATTTGCAATACAAAGGAAGCACACAATCTTTAATTAATATTTGTTTATGAATCGATATTTAACCGATTATAGCTTTGTAATTATTGTAATTGATACTAACGATATTGTTTCGTAATTGTGACCCTGTACCCATCTTTAATGCAATCTCTTGGAAACTATTTTCATTTAAGGTTATAATTTTATATATAGAAATATGAGAATACATTGAATATGATGCATCTGAAACTGCATGAATACGCAAAACAGCTAATTAAAAGCGTTAATGTGACTGGGATTTCAGAAAAATCATCATACGTGGTTGTATGTAAGCTTCTTAACATTTAACTAAGTTTTTGTTCCTAAATGATTGCATTTATTTACAACGGCGAGCATTTAGAGAGTAAGTTGTTGTACTTGTATGTTTATAGTTGGTGTGTAATGTTTATAGGCAGTGTTCTGTTTTAAAAGTAGTGGATTAGAATACACTTGCCTCTCCTGATTGAAATCCGGGAGTTCATTGACTTCTGCATTATACTCGACAGACCTCTCATGTCAGCGGTTACGATACATTATTATTGTATATAGAAGAAAATGGTACGGTACACTATTTGTTTCGTGATAAAAACAAACGCACACACACATCATTATTATGCTGGAATGATTTGCCGTTATGATTTTATATCTCGCATATATGTGCAATATTAATGTGAACACATCCGTCTGCGAATCACAGCGGTTTTATTATTTTCACACTTCAAAACTGATTCGGCGTATTAAAAATACGTAGGCCCGGTTGGGGTGTCAAGCAGTTAGTAAAAGATAAGAACATAATATGGCGACGAGTTGTCTGCAAAAGCAGAAAAAAACACACTTTAAAGATCACCTTGTTTACAAATAACAATGTATTGTGTTGCTTATAATTTTGAATAATAGTAAAACAAATAGGCCTTAACATATTTTATCAAGTGATCGCAATAAATGTATCATTAAAAGCGACTGATGTTTCTTACTCACCGAAACCGTTCTATGCAATAGCACTGTACATTGATTATTGAATAAGATAAACAAAAAGCACACTCGACATATGATATACAAAAATGTCTTCCAACAAATGCTATAAAACAATATCAAAACGTTACATAATTTGAAAGAATCCAGATTGACTGGATTGGATTAATTGCCATATTCCAACATGGCGTTTATAATGTACGAATCAATTATTCTTTAAATAACTTTAATATAACGAGGCCCATAGTATGTGGGCAAGCAATTAGGGAAGCATTCCATATTTGAATATGCTCTGTTTTCAATTACGTACATGTTTGTGATAATGGGGCTTAGAGGAAATCAGTAGTAATCAAAGGTGATGTAAAAACATATTTACGCGAGTCTGATAGTTATACACAACGTAAGAAAACCAAATATCATTTATTTTCAACCACACAAACGTAAATCTCTAACCTTTTCAGATTATTCATGATACATTTGCTGATGCTAATTATTAAAATTAACTCGTTCTTCAATAGTTCATGTCAAATCTGGCTTTGGATTGCACATGCCACAGGATAGTGCTGTGCACTGGATAGCACATAACATCGGACATCTTGATAGCATTGCTGGAAGTTCTAGTCTGACTGTGACGTATATCCTAATGTACAGTTGCTGAGCAAGTATTTAAATGTGTACATATACATTGCACAATTGTGTTCAATGATGTTCAATGACGTACCTCGTTGTAGAATCCTACTATAGCACGCGGAGTAACAAGATAATAAACTTAGCGAAAGCAACTATGCAGCAGTTCATAGTTTACCGAGCAGTCTTTGTGAAAGTAATTTTGTAATATTTTTCATGTCAGTTTCTTTACTTTTGAAAATAATTACTTCGTTGGTACCATAATATTTATAATGCAATATCGCAAAATATAGTTAAACGCATTTCAATGTAGTGTAAACATTAGAGTACATTAACGTTAAATATAAAGACTTATATTCGGCTTGTAAGTATCTTCACAATGATAAAATGTACAATTTTCCGTTTTACCTACCTCGAAACATTAGTACACTGAAGGCTTTCACTTCACTTATGATGCATATTATAAATTGGAGAATAACATTCCTCTTAATATGCAGTAAGTGTGATGATTGATAGCAAGCTATTTGTTTAACGTCAGTACTGAATAAGAGGTTGTATCTTGTTAAGCATTATTATTTATTAATGTATGTACATAACGTGACTGTTCCTGAATGATTTTTTGGACAAACATGGCTTATTTGTTTCAATGAACCTTAGGCTTTCGAAGCAATTGAGCTTAATTAAACAACACTATTTTTTACTACAAACCTTCAATGAGTTGGAGGCACGTGGTGTTTGTTTTCGTCCTGTGTTTTGTCATGTGTCTAACGGTATGGCAATTGGTCACTTATCTTAGAAGGTCTTTAACACGAAACGAATGATCTCTTGCTGATGCATTTGGAGTTTCACGTCATTTCTATTTCCACCATAAGCTTAGATACTTCTCGTACATTTGGAAACATATTAATACCGACACAAAATGTACAGATTTCAGTTCAATGAATTATGTAACAGGTTCAGCCAATCGGCTCTTTTCCAAACCTGATTAAAATTGTTGACCAGAATAAGCCGATGTAATGCCAGGAATTGTCTCATTTTAGAATGGTAATTGGAATTTGTTTTTAAAATAATCTACTTACCGACATTACGAAGTGCCTTTCTCAGCGCGTTTGCTCATTAATTTGTACTTTTGTATCAAATAAATCGTCTTCGCTTGTCAGCTCTAGCGATAATCTATTAAACATTATCCTCATAAACGCCAGTAAAGTTATAACCAACCATGAACCTAGTAGTAAAAAAAAGTACAATGCTTGAGCGCCATGGTAGAGAAACATTCATAATAAAATGTATGTAAGGAAATAACTGTTGATACGGACAGCATACCTTTGATAACGAACACACAAAAGCAATAATATGACTATGCTCTATATAAAGGAAGGATTGAGTCGACACACCGGGAAATCCATTAAGACATTATATATATGAATAATAATTTAGGAATAATGAAACACCAGAAACATTATCAGGATAACCTTTATTGACGCCGTCTGTATGAATAACAAGGTTAACAGATAGAAAAACATGGTTGGTGGGGCTTTGAAATAGGACGCATTTAAGCGAGCACATTCTGTATGCCGAAACGGATACACTTTCTAGCCGGCAACTACCGTGTATAACATTTATCAAATTTACCACTGAATTTGTTATAGTCAAACGAACGTGAGTTTAATAAACGGTTTCGTTCATAGATATTATGTTGTATGCATTGTTTCTAACCTAATTTGACTTGCATGTGTGCGTATCACCCATACAAATAGGTCCTCTCATGATTCTCTTTTCATATTGACTTAAATCGTAAAACGACAATGAAGAATGCTGAAAATGTTTAGGTAACTGTATCCATCTTTGTTTTATTGCGTTCTTGAGTTCTAGAAAATGCAAATATGTGATGTTTACGTCATTTAGATAAACTGGCAGTTAATCAAGTTTACATACTAGTATATCCAACACCTTTTTTTGGTAAAACAAATTTAATACTTTATGTTCCCGCATTAAAACACCTTCTAAATAACACTTGATACGGCTAACGGTATTTGGACTATCCAAACATAGGTTGCAAGATAGGATATAACACCATTCTGCGTAGAAGACTTTATTTACCGAAGTATCTAATACATAGACTACTTAGTATTTATCTTTTCGGCCGCGAACTAGCATCACGAACAGTCGCTTGCGGTAATTTATAGATCTTCAATTCAGTTTAACCCATTTATTTTGTATACACGTGCTTGGTTGGAATAGTATAGGGTAAACATTGATCAGGATAGGAAACTACGTCGGATTGAACAGTTGCCTGTGTCTGGCAAGTACTTTCTGAATATATGACAAGTTATGTATCTGCAGCACACCTTTAAATCAGAATTCAGTTAGTAGCTGTTACATATACAAGACCTTTTTATTTGAAAAAAAAACAACATACATTTGATTTATGTTCCTTCACCAATTATGTACAAGGTACATTTATTTTATCACATATATAATTCCATAATAATATTTACATCTACTGATGCAATAATTAAACGCTCTTTTTAGTGGGTTTAGAGAAATTGCCTTTGGTATTTCTTTGTTTAAATCCGAATGACATAGAGTTATATATAATATGCTATGTGGAACTCTCAACCACAAGCCCCAAACGTGTTATTTTGGCTTCTAAATACGAATTTAAACTAAATATTAATTTTAATTTACTTTCATGGATATCGCCTCAAAACCAAATATTGCTAAACAATGCAGAAATGGTGGGAATTTATCAGCTCACCAACCAATATGTTTGAATATATTAACTATACAGTGTGCATTACATATCAATGATTCCTGATACTCCCGTAAGGCATGATTATGGCTGCCCGAGTAGATAAGTGGAATTTACATAATTATTTTTGGAGTGTGACTATCTATTGTTACAATATTGGCCAATAAGAGCGGACATTCGTCGCAAACGGTGTAACTTATCAAATAAAAAAGTCTTTTTTCGTTCGAAATTGGTCGTTTGATGAGATGACTGTTTTTTTTTCGCCATATTACTTCAGGCAATATTACGCTTATATCTATTTCCAGTTTGACGCTGACTGGGTTATATAGCGTTCATTCAAGCTAGACGTAGCGTTGGATAGGCCGAATTTAAGATATTGTATTTCTTACACGATGTTGTAACCACTTCGATTGTGAATGTTGTATATTTCTTCATCATGATGTATCTATATATTGATTACTTACATCGACTTAACGTGTGTTTATTTCAAATTGCGTGATAAGAAATTGCATGCAGTTTAATGATGTTATATTTTTACTGTGCTCATTAACGTCACTTCATTTAATATTTTAAAGATTTCTTTACTGTGTTTCTTTTCTCATGCATTATACAGTTTAGTATAGAAAACACATAGGTAAATTGCAAACTATTTTTCGCAATGTTAAAGGCAGTGCGAAATATAACACATAATTTAAATTACGCGACACAAACACAAATTTGATGATTATGTGTCTGTGTGCATGTCTTTGAACTGTGCTGAAATTAAAATGTAGAATACCTAATTTATAAAAATATATATGTGTATTTATTTATTTATTTATTTATTTATTTATTTATTTATTTATTTATTTATTTATTTATTTACTTATTTATTTATTTATTTATTTTAAATTATAATATATGCACTTTATAGGTTATACATATATACTAAGGCAGCATTTTGCTAGAGGGCTTGACTATGGTCTGTAAGTATACACACAGTTGGACTAACCTTGATTTCAACGTCAGACATTTGTATAAAAGTAACCATTTTATGATTGCTATTCTTCTCTAGATTGGAAAAGCTCTAGCGGTGTTCAAGCATGAATTTCATCGTAGTTAATTGATTACATAAGCGAAAATAATCTTATTAAATCGCTCTGTCGCCATTAAACTGCATGCTTACAACACGTTTAAACTGTTTTTATGTCTTTAAATATAACTTATATTAGTAAACATGTTAATATGTGTTGTTGTTTTTAATGCCGTTATATAGTTATTTCGTACTTCACATTATCTCGAGTCGAGACAGCTATAACGAATTGTCGGTCAATTACCCTGTGTTGTTTACTTCTTAACACCTCCTATTAGCTAATCGAAGTGTTTTCATTGCTTCAACCAAGATTTGAACGGTGGAGAAATAACAAATCTACAAGGGAATCAGCGCCTGGGATTTTAATCAGCCAGTGATATCGACATGCTGTGTTAATTGAAAAATGCTTAGCCTAATTAATGCATCGGAGTTAACTACACCCTGAATCTAGAAAAATGCAAAGGTGATATTTCCGAAGAAAAGATAACGTAAATTAAAATCTTTATTACAGTAACATTACGTTTTGTGAAGGTCTATTTTAGCAGTTGCATTGTTCATGTAATTATAGTACGTTCGTAAAATGAGAGTTTTCGTCTTCTCAAAATATGATATAAATGTAATTTTTTAGCATTAAAATAAACCGTATGCTGAATCGTACACTTTTATATCGTATAACCTATTTAACATATGATAACATGCATCATTGGCAGTTGAGCGTAACACATAAATGACATTGCCGCTGTTTCGGCTCTTTATAACCAGTGATAAATTAGGTGGAACCGTTTGGCGTCATTTTTGAAATGCCGTTCGGAAGTTTAAATTGTTATTGATATTGATGCATATGCCAGCGGCCTTATTCCAAATTTCAAAGATCGGTTCTGAACAACACCTGGTCGAGGCATTAAATTATTTCAATATTAGAATCTGTTTTTATTGTTTATATTTGAATAATGTAGATTTTTTTGTTATTGTTAATGTTGTTTCATATAAGAAAGCACCTTTAAGTCATAAAATGGTACCAAGCAAAACATTTCTTTAATAATATGCATTATTCTCTCCACAAGTAGTTATGTAACTCATGTAACGAAAAGAGTTCAATGTCAACTAGAATGGGTCTAGTAGCCACTCCCACGTCGACGCAATTCTTGAACGTAGGATGAAACAAGTTGATAATGCACACCTTAATATCATATGGAAGAATTCCTGCAAGTTAAAATGTGTTTCGCTGAAAGGTGAAGGAGAACGCATTGGGACAATTGTGTGTCTTAAGACAGATAGACGGTCAAACAGACAGGCAGACTAATTGACATATGACCATGGTGATTCCAGTGTACCCCCCCCCCCCCATTAATTAAGTTGCAGAGGGTATAATACTTATTGAATTGTGTATATTCATAATAAAGATGTTATAGAAAATCTACTTGAAAAAGGTTAATTGCTTTTGTAATTTGTAATGTAGGACGATAAAATAAGCACATGCACAACTTCATATCATTAGGAACAATAACTGCAAGTCTGCATTCTGTACGTTGAAACGTGTCGGAGAATGCCAGAGGACCAGTAAGTGTCTACGTTTGAATATATTTTCTTATAGCATCGTTGTCACTAACAAACGGACATAAACGCAAGTTCATAACTACACTGACAATAATTTGAATAACAGTCATGCAATTTATACAATGCAAATCACGCTTGCAAAGATAACGGCGCAAATGAGGACGTATCATCGATGTCCTTAGCTGTTAGTTTGTACTACAACATGGCCATTTTGGATTTTCTTCCCGTGAAGTAATCATTAGACTTGGTCTGCAATACATTTGCGTTTGTCAAACTGAAGTAATGAGTCTCATCACATAATTACTCCTAGATGGACAGAATCCATTATCGAGTATCTTATGGCGAATTCTTCTATCGAATAATTTTGTTTCGGAAAAGCAACGTGTCGAATCTAATTCCCGAATGAAACGTCGATTGACATTTTTTTTATACTTATGCGAATTCTGTATGTTTATTGTTTAAATAGTACGACAACAAACCGTTGAATATTGTATGCATTTCAATTGTTGATGCCGCTTGAATTTTAATCGTTTTTTAACAATAAATGGATACTTTAAATCTAGAATATGTACATCAAAACAAGCATGCTTTTTTTGTAAATACCGTATTCACTCGTTTCTCTACACCTGTTCTAATAATATTTATAAGAAACGTCCGGTGCTAAAGAACGAAATGTGTTTCGATTTATGAACCAAACAAGCACAAATAGAAACGTTTTTCGGAAGAAGAAACCTTATCTGTATAAACATACTATTATTGTTTCACCATACATGATAATTTTGTGAAAAAGTATTGCTATCAAATGCTTAGAATTATTCCGCAACATCGAAATGATTGAATCAATTGATAAAGTGAATACATTAATTCCTTAAACGTAGAATAAGTGACGTGTTTGCGTCATATATTGCGTTTCATATGTTATGACGTCATGTTTTTGTTCGATATAATATGTTGTATAACGAATATAATTGGTAATTTGTCATTAAAAACACAAAACAAATAAACACAACTAAGCAGGCGTACCGTTTAATATAAGTTTATGCAAGTTTAATATTATAATATAAATTAGGACGGACATTCATTGAGACTATGTTTCACATTGGACTTATTGAAAACCTTGTCGATTGACGTCCAAAATACCTCTCTGTAAGTACCGATTTCCTCGAATCGATCATAAATTGTCGGAGAAATAATGCTTTTCCAATTATCATTATAGCAAATCAGCAAGAAGACGAATGGGTGTATGTGTGATTTTATCAAAGGTGCAGCTGCCGAAATCAATTTAGTTGAAAGCCAACATTCCAGTAGTTGATAGTCTTTCTTACATAAGTCGTGATGCTTTCCAAAGGAGTTGTAATTGAACTCCGTCAGATTCTGTTCGTAAATAATTTATTTTGTTTACATCTGAACTCTTTTTTGCAGTTCTCTCATAATTATGCACACGAAATGTGCGCCCGGCATCAAACGCTTAGGCAATCAACAACCTTCTCATAACAAAATATAACCAATATGATGCATTATGGCATTTAGTATGCTAAGTTCATAGCGTGTGATAACAATACATGCTGCAAATCCTTATATTCAGATGGTGCAGTAAATCTATGCATGAAACACATGTTTAATACTCTTATATGAAGATGCGTATACATTCACGAATGATAAGGCTTTGCTATTGATGATATTAACAGTAACTCTACACTTTATGGGAAAACAAGAAATAACGGTAAAACAATTGAGAAATCCGAATAAACGGAGTGTTGGTTCATTAAAAAAAGGTGTAATACACATGATATTAATACAGTGTAAGGGCGATTGTCTCTCCACGAGTTAACCGTCACACGATACAAGCTTTTCCACCAACAGTTTTAATTACTGCATATAAATGTATAATACTAATTGCGCATGTGTTATTAATTTTAATATGTAACGATGAACTTAAATTGTTCAACAATTTACTACCTTTTATATTAAATCTTCCCCGGTTTTTAGGAACGACTATTTTGTTTCATCCTTTTGGGTTTAAATCATTTCTTAATGTTCATCCACATATGTAATTGGTTCGCTTCAAATTAGATTTACAGTAAAACATATGTTGTACGTCATAAATGATTCACAAACTATACTATAGTTTGAACGAAGACAAATGATATAATTGTTGAAATTTTGTAGTTTTCTGATGTGTATACTTCCATACTCACCTACACACATACATACTACCACGCAAGTCATTTACTTGAGGTAGCAATTATCATCAACATCAGGGTAGATAGCAAATTAATATAAGTATTTTTTCAGTAAAGACATATAGCACATAATGGAAATGAGATTTTATGTCGATGATATTTGTTTTATCGATTATTGTCAATCAACGTCAGATGAATATTTCACATCAATCATATTTTCTTTACTAAATTTAATTTAAATATATTCCTCATTTGTTTGTTAAACATATTGGCTATCATACGAGATCATTAATTTTCAGTGTAAACCAATACCTATTTTTTGATATTGATAAATACATTGTTCTACCAATGGCGAAAAAAACAACCCGAACGGAGAATTTTAGTGTTTCCCACACATTCCAATGTGTTACTATTTAAAGCAATGTTCATCCCGATCAGAAAATAAAATAATGTTTTGTTAAGGAATTTACAAGATTTGGTCGGATGCAAGAGGGTTTTATGTGACAATGATGCAAATTGTCACAAAAGCTTCGGGCACATATTTTTCTTAATTCTTACTTTTCACGTTTTCAAAACAACTTAGTCGTATATGATAACTTAACGGTTTTCACAACAGATAGAACAACGTGAATAGTTTCCCGATGTAAAAACCAAAGAACCTATTCGGAAACTGTTGTGATGTGAAAGGTCAAATATGGGTTACTATAGTTTTCTATTGACTATTGTGTGAAAACTATAACAAAGCAATCACGCAGTATATCACGTTTTTATATAAGCTATTTGTTTGTGTTCGCTCATGTACAATAACATATCTTAGTCTGATACACATGGATTTCATGGATTCAAGTCACTGAAAAAAGATTAGTTAACAACTATTGCTTGTATGTGCACAACATGTGACGCATTTTGCGTTTAACTCTGTTAAAAACTATTCCCAAATCGTGAATACAATATAAAAAATTGTGTTTTCTGGAAAAAAAGGAGCCAATCAATGAAAACATGACCGAGATTTTGCACATCTTGTTCGAAAGGAAATATTTACATAAACGCTATTCTTGTTCATAAAACTGAATTGTTTGAATACACATATTGTTTACATATGTATGACATTTATATATATATATGTTATTTGTTGATTTGAATGCAAGATCGTATATGTTATTCACGAGAGGTCTAAAACTACATATTTGCAATGAGGTGACTTGGTAAATTGTCATTCACTGATGTTATCCACTCAATAACCATAAAGCACGATATAAATAAATCTGCTCGGTTTCTATAACAACAAATGGTATTAGACACAATTTAAATACAAATATTGTGGTGTGGCCACGAACAAAGGTACATGTTACTTAAAATGGATTTTAGTTTTAAACAATGGAATTTCAAACTCCCAAAAACAGTATATATACAAAAGCAAAATGTACACTTATTACACATTGTGACTAGTAAGTGTCTTCACTTATCCTTTGTATATATAATAATTAAACTTTTAACATTCAAATTATATTGTGAATACTATTTGCGCTACAGTTTCTGATCATTAAGGGTGCGTTTCCTATCGACTAGCCAATTATGTAAGTTGAAACAGTGTGAACTTTGAGTCTGCATTAACAAGTAATAAAACCTTGTTAAAGAATTAATAAAAAACTAGATCAATGCCTTGTGTACACAATAAGGCACTTGAATTTAATGTATCTGTACCTTTTCTTTCCACCGGCAAATGTTAGTTACCCTTAAAAACCATTTTTATTTCTAGATGGGGAAGTAATCTGATAAAACTTATAACATAAATGACAGCTCAATCCCAACATTATCCGTTCGGGAAAAAGTTTCCCTCAATGACAAATATAAACGTCTTTGTTTCAATTATTTGTGTGGACTTAAACTCATTATCGCACATATATGTATTTGTGAAGGTATATTTTAAGGAAGTAATGCATCTTGCATTCGTATTTTTCTGTGAAAGTGATAAGGTTTGTTTAAGGTTACGGCGCTTAACAATGGTTAAAGTAAATGCAGTATTATTTAAAAAAAAATGAAATAAAAATATAGGAATGTAGGTATCTTTTCATTTACGCTCAATATACTAGTTTTTTATAATTATACAAAGTTGTAATCGAGGCACTCTCCGCGGTTTATCCAAAAATCGCACTTATTAATTAAAAATACTCATTTGAGCGTGCGATTTTTGCGGACACTGTATTTGATTTCCTAATTCTACTCAATATAGTTAATATTTGAGTGAAAAGTGGGAATTGTCATTGTTTAAATACGAATGTATGTTTCACGTCAAACGCGTTGATTTGCCCCTAAAATGCCATTTGAAAAGTACTGAAAAAAACTCATCAAAATAATTAGCGGTTTCAGATTAAGCATATCTCAAACGCATAGATCGAATTGAACATTTCCTTTATAGATCTCGCATCATGTATCGAATAATGGAATGCGTTTCAAACACATCTATATGATTAACATCGCTTCAGCGTATCTGTTCATTTAAAAAGCAACTTTTTCCTATGCGTTTATACTATATTGTTACGTCATAAATTTTACTTAAATACCAGAGGTGTTGCGGGAATATAATCTTAACGTAAATACAATCAAAGCGAGCATGAAGTAAAGTAATTAAAAGAGCTATAAACTAATGAAATGCTTGTGTTGGGTATAAACAAGTGGGTCATTTAACATCTTCTAGATCGACATGACCTGCATGTACAGGTACATTTTCACATGGTATCTGCATATCTTGTAACACGAACACCCGCTGGTGATAAGAAAATAACGAGAAAGTATTTCAAAGTGGGAAACGAGTAAAATGCATATGATAACGTTCGTTACCCACGCCGCTTAACAAATACCTATGGCCATTATAAATATATTTTAATAATACCTATGATACGTAGTAAAAGGGTTATACTGGAGTCGCGTTGGACGTATGTCCGTCTGTCTGTTTGTCCTTTTTTCAAACTAACACATTTTTATAAAACGCCCTTCTATTTAGTATTACATTTTAATTATCCCGAAAACGAAAAGAGCGACCATCTTGAAACATAATAAGGAGGTGAGGTTGGATGTACATTTCACAAAAACCGTTTCTTCCTTTCTTATGCTTAGAGTTTTTAACTTGTATACGCCCGTTTTTATAAAAAAAATGGGGCGTATTATGGGAACACTAATGGCATTATTTTGAATATATCATGATGCGTGTTTACAGAAAATGAATATAAAATTAATATATATATATGTATATGCGTATATATATATATATTGCGTATGTATATACTGCGTGAAAAATAGAGGGCAACAACGATATGCAATCCGATACAGAAAACAATAACATGTATCGATCAGGTTTGTATTACTACATTTTCTTGCGCTCTTGATTAAACATACGTAAACTTTTATATATATTTACTCCGCACTAAATGTTTAGTAGGAAATTAAGATTTTTACGTGCTAGAACATCGACATTAAAGATTGATAAGTTTACAGTTTTTTTAATGAAACAACTTTGGATCTTTGTATTTAAACAACATCAGTCGTTTGTTATAAGCATTTCACTGAAATTGAAACATTTGCATTCAGACTTATAACAAGTCAAATGCGCTGTTATTACACAAACCTTATACCATTGCAACCTCTTTAACACGCACTTTGTTTAAAAATCAATGATAATGGCCCGATGCTATGGTTTACTTTTTCGTAAATCATTCTTCAGGAGGAGTCACACAAACGACAACTAATTAAATATTCTGCGTGTAATTATAATACACAGGCACATGTCTGGTTTGCGAAGGAAACGAATACAACAACTTCTCGATTAAAAAAAAATGAACTAAACTAAATACGTATGAAACGCGTTTAAAGGGAAATTACTGTGTTTCAGAATAACAACGGGTAAGGGATATAAAATAAATTAATGACGGAAAGTTAATTCGGTAAATGTAGTATTGATGTATAGTCATTTTAAAGCTGATCAAAAACACGTCTGCTTTTACCGAAACTATTTATTTTACCGATACTTCTAATGAAACAAAAAAACTTTGATTAAATTATAATTTCAAATTCAATCGTTCAAATATAATCAAAAGGTAAAAATGTATGTTAACATGTTAAAATAATACAAACTATTTGCAATGAAATCTGCGTAGATTAAAACCATAACATTCATGAGTTAGTATATTTAAACCAAAATAAAATCACATAAATTTGAAATCGCAATGTTTATAGTCATATGGAGAATTTTTCATGTATGGGTTTTAATCTTATGGCAAGGATTTTCTAAAAATACGTGTCATTGACATATAATACAATGCTTACTAATATCAGTACATGGTACTTAACTTACAAAAATAGTTTCTTAACAGTTCACTTTCCGCGCAATATTTTATGTATTATTGATGCCACATAATTTCGCGTCTGAATAATAAATGATTTATTGAAACCCGATTTCACCGAAAGTGTATCCAGTTTGCAATCAAATGTTCTTTTCGGGATGATTGATAATGTTTCCGATGTCTTTTCACGAAATTTACGATGCTGCAAGAGCGAAGGGTCTGTCATATTTTGTAAAATATCGCTTTTCGGGCGACATAATCACAATACCAAACATTTCTTAATTTAGCAGGGACTTTGCAATGTTCACGGTCTTAAGATTGTGTGTTTTTCTACAATATAATGGAATTACAAACCTCGCTGTGACTTTGGAAGCGTTGTATTACTAGGAATGTATTACCCGTAATATAGTGCAATGCAATAACTTAAACGCCTTATCGACCTGTTCATTCGTAAAGAATAATTTTGGAGTTCTCATGCAATATATTGAGTTGTGAGATGCGTGCATATGAAAAAAGGCAATGCTATAAAACAAAATACAATGTACTCGTATCGTTTGACATGATGAAGTGAGGTTCGCGTTTATTGTGTGGAATAATTAATTATTCTCATACCTTATGCAACCTACATAATGGTTTATTTGCGGACGTTATACGTTTGCAAATCACTGCTAAATTGTTCCTTGTCTTAAATTACATATGCGATAATATTGCGATAATTATCAAGACAATAATATACAATATACACTGCTGTCTGCTCAATTCACGTGTAAAGTCAATGCTGCCCATGTACTTGCCAGTAAAACATATTTTGTTTTCATAATAGTAGTTACGCTATTGAAGTATATAAACTCGTTTTGTGTACTTCTATACATGCACGATGTCGTGGATATTAGTTCTGATGTTCCAATTGAACACGAGAAAGTACTTTGATATGCAGCCCGGTATTGCTACAAGGAATAATGCAGTCAGCATTTGCTAGACCTTTAAACAGAGCGAATAAGAGATATCATCCCCGTAAAGAAAATGCGCCGTTCTGATTTTATAAACAAATGATTGAATAGCTCTATGCAATCTCCAATTCGCAGTAGAAGTAGCAGGCACTTGGTGTGTTATCTTAGCGCTTGAATAAACACAATCATGCCGGTGCCTCCCAAGACCAAAGCAAATAAACTGGATGTGGGAATAATGTGGAGAAACTATGGAAGGCATCCGGGTTATATAAAGCCTATGTATTTCAATGTGGAAAGTGTCCGCAGTAAATAACGCTGTTTTTATTTTCAGGACAAATGTGTTTGAAGCGTTGGTCTGATTATGAAAACTAAATGCTGATTCTGGTTAAATCGGTGTAAACTAAAATATATCAGAATGCTAATAATTGTATATATTGCGCATCTTCCACATTTAATACGCCATACATCATTATACATAAGCATTATATACGAGTTGTAAGTGAGAAATCAATAGTTTCTTACTGCAATTGACGTTTGCGCCAAAGCTAGTATCTATGCAATTTAGTTAAATTAGTAATTTATTAAATAGTCTTATGTAACATCATTGATTTGCGTCCGATTTAATTATGTACATCATATTTGTTGAACAACGTTGTGTCTCTAAGCGCAATTTTGACAGACTCTGTATTTTCTGTCGAGTATTAAATTGGTCACACTAATGTTACTATATGTTACTTTGTTCGTACATTTGCTTGTACGGAAGTTTACATTCTGAGCTTTTGCACGGCTGTTACCTTACATGTTGGCAAGAACATGTAACTAGGTTATGTGAACATGATTTATAGACCTTTATATTTCCTGTATGGTTTCATCAATTTTTTGCAGGGACTTAAATTAGTATATGCACCACCGCGCTATACTTTTTTCCATGAAATTAGAGATTCTGAAAAGTGTTATCTGCGTCAAGGGGCTATGCTATTTGTAATTGCGCCATAGCATGTATCCTTCATTCCGTTTTAATGGCTAATCAATATGAGGAGAAGACGTGACTGTTTTATAGAAGGTACACACATGCTCATTTAGTCAATATATATTGAGCAACGTCGTAGCATATATGTTATGGGACAGTTTTGTTGACGTTAAAATACGCATTAATATGTTCGTTGTATTTTCTTGAATGTCTCGATTAAATTTGAAGTAGGGATGGTAATTTAATACAATTAAATATAGGCTAATATGTTTGAAAATAGTCATTCATTAAGGAGAAAATATTTAACTTTTACTAAATCAAAAGTCATACGTTATTAACAATAAATTCATTAAATCAACTGTCACATACATATACAAAAGCGTGGATATTAATTGGTATTATACGTCATTATAAAATAATAATGTTCTTAACAAAACGTATAAGAAAACCTTGTTAAGATCGAGCCTCATTCGCCGTAATTAAATATTTCGAGTGGCCAGTCATGTTTATCAAACGGGTTCGTTGTATCACAATTGTATTATTTGTACTTCTTAAATTAGCTAGGTTGATATGACCTGGAGCAATATTCTTTTCCAGAAAATGTTAAGCTACTGTGCTTTGCGTACGGCTATGTTGATTGACATTTGTATAGGTACTAGGGAAGTACATACCGTTTAAATGAATTTTACACCTGACGTTGTTTTATGATTATTGCGCATGAACATTCTGCAATAATGTTATGATCTCAAATGATTATCCGCAATGTTCAAAATCGAATAAAATAACATTCCACTTTTGATAATATCGAACTCGTGGAACATGTGCAATAACAAATATAGCATACAATGAAACTTCAGGAATTCTACCAGAAACGTATTTGTTTTTGTTTTCCACTATTGGTGTAACGGAACAGCTACAAAAGTCATAAGCTATTTAAAACTGGGATCACCGTCTCGGAGCGGTCAATGCAAAGCAGTGTGTGTTTAAACCGGTTTGAGGCCTAGCTTAACCTTACACTTAGCCCAGAATTCAACGCAAACCAAACACGCGTCTAAAATTATCACAATCAAATGACACTTTGTACTTAACACATATTTTAGTGTTCGTGTCGTTACGATCGCAAATTCATTAAGACGATAAGGTGATAGGTTTTAAAGTTGATTGTATGCAAGTATACAACAGAACATAGTCAATCTATTAACGATGTAAATCAATCAAATTAGAGAACAAGAAGTACAAACACTCTAAGGGGCTACTTTTAAAATAATTTTGAACATGTTTATAACAATAGGTATTAATTATTTTGTAAGCATCGTGCTATTTTATTAAGATCAAGCATAGCTTTTGCTTGTATTAATGCGCATAGTTTTAAAATACAGGCTTATTTACAAATACACTTTAGTGACCTTGTCCAATTACGTTCTAACAGAATGCCGAACATGGACTCTTACAGTTGACCAGAGTTATCTTGACAAATACATGCATACAGTACAGTCGTGGAACATTGACCTCTTCAACGGCTGAGGTCAATTAACTTTATGTTAACATTCGGTAAAGTTAATGGCATCAATTCTTATGAAGGTTGAGTTGTCGTTATTGTTTGAACATTTCCATTGTATAGCAGAATTGCAGGAAACAATGATAACACAATAACACATCAAAAGTACTTGTAAACGTTAGTTAGAATAGTTCAAAGCTTTTAGGACAGTAGCTATACTTGACCATGTTCTTGTTCGACAAACGTTGGGTACGGTGTGTAACATCGCAGCATACAGTACATACAGTGTTTATAGTTTGCATTATCGTGTGTATGCATTTTGACAGGAGTGTTCAACAATGTATATTATGTAAATACCCGAATTTACGTATAATTATAACGATGTAATTTACTATTTGCCTAATAAGATTAACACTAAATGAACTGGTAAAATTCTTGTAATACAACTGCTAGACACATGAGCCCTACTTTGCAGAAGAGGAGGAAGGGGTTACGATATGTGCTACGAAAATTTAATTATAACTGTGGTAATAATTATTATAACAACCTTACACAAAAACATGTTTAATACCATAACGTATTGACACCGCTTATGAAGATTGTAAGCATATCCGATTAGTATATATAATACAAAACATGATTTGCATCTATAAAGTCCGACTTTGAATAGTTATACGTATGCCCATTATAATGGGACATGCATTTACCAATACTGTAATAGTATAATTTTCACAACACATTAAACCATAACTACTATAAGTCTAGATGAATATGCATATACTATTATATCAACATATTTAAACACGTTGTCATGTAACAGAACTACAAGAAACACACATGACTAAATATGATGAAAAGTGTTCTCCCTCTGAATACAAAATGTGTTTCATTGATATCAGTAATACCAGGCTTTGTAACAGAGTATATTTCCTACTTGCATGATCATTGCCTTGTTTATGGTTGTGCTTTTCTGAAAATCCTGATTTAAGGCTTTTCTCCTGATGCTCGCGTTTAATATGGTTGTTCATCGTATTGGAGTCTATCGTAAGCATAACAATGACGCAAACAAACGCCACAATTTCCTTTACACTATTCATCTGACACAATCCCCTCAGCGAAATTATGACAATGTCTCATGTTAAGTGATGTACTCATGCGAAACGTGCTTTTATAACATAAAACGCCATTAACGATACACGAAGTTTTCTTGAGTCACATTCAATTGATTCGTACCCAACGTTTGTCGAACAAGCACATAATTTACATTATAATTTGTCGATGTTTTGTTAAGCATGTACTCATAAAACATCCGCATTCGGTTTTTAATTACATTATTATATACATGCACCGAAAAATTCTAGGTAAATACAAACAATCGCGTACTCAACATTTTATTGTATGTTGTAAACATTAATAACATGATAAAGTTAAGTGGATTACGCCGTTACTCTGTTATTAAATCACCCGAAAAGTCAGCAAACGCTCAATAATCAGTGTACTTTAAAATCATAAAATCCATAAACGTCTATTGCACCGGAAGACTGAAGTCAAACACCGATAGGAATAAAGCGATTTTGAATTGTGCAATTGATTTCACTTGTTTACGTTGATCATGCATGTAAAATTGTACAATAAAAGTGCCATCGGAAGAGCAGGAAATAAAGATTTGAACTTAGTCCAGATGGTAGACTATATATTTTACATCTTGCAAGCTTTGTCTGACATTTGGAACAGCTATATTCATGTTAACACGTGTTCATAATCAAACGAAATCTATGTCCCCTGATAAAGGCACAAACGCGTTTTTATAAATCATACTATATTTAAGAAAATTAAAAATATTAACTTCTTTAACAAATAACAATACAGAAGAATATATATATACATACGTTTAATGAACTATCGATTCAAATATAATCAGACGCAAATTCGAGAAACGCATTATATTGCAAAATGTCAACAAGCGCATTCAGAGAATTAAATGTTGTATTCCGTTCTATGTTCTATATCCGAATGGCTTCGTGAAAGCTTTGAAGTCAGCCTATTTTCCAAAAATTGCCAATATAAATAACAATAAATGTTATCGTGATGTCAATAGTGGTTTATTATCCATAGTGTTAGAAAATAAATCAGCCTCAATGTCTTTTGCTTGAGAGATGTAAAGCAAGGGAATGTACTGTGCCGTAGATTTATTATCGCAATAAGTAGATTATAAAAATATACACTTTTCTGTGTCGATTATTGGTTGTGCAAGGGGACGTTATATAAAACTTGACTTAATACAAAATAAAAGATTTCAGATTTATACAATGTTCCACTGCACAATGTATATGCATTTGAATGTATTTAAACACTATCCATCTACCTACAGGCTTTGATGTGCAATATTAGGCAATGTTAAACACTAAAAATATAACGCACAAAATAAAACATGATGGTGATATTTTCATAATATACGATTATAGATATATATATATACATAATTATCATTGTAATCGCACAAATATGATAAAATCTATCGAACTTTTACACACTTACAACGCTAAAACAATTAAAAATATTGCCTCCATATATTACTTTCTATTTGTAGTAATAGCACTAACAGCTATATGTATACACATTGTTAGAACATTGTTGCAAGTTGCCAATTGTTTCGTTATAAATTGTAAATTGATATTGCTTTAAATAGTATATGTACATGTTGTATATGCCTGTATGCCATTGACTACTGTTTACTACATTGTGTATTATATGTTTATTATATGTATACTCATGGGCTTAAAGCCTAATGTATTCAGAAATAAAACATAAAACATATGGTTCATCAAAACTAGCAAAAGAAAGTTCGTACATGACTCTGCACGATATTTTTTAAGCTAAAATAAACTGTATATGTATCTTTTGTAAGATATTGTTGATATATCTCGTTTCCAAAAAGTATCTATTGTGCTTTCCACAAAGTATAATTTAATTATTTTGTTCCCGTTCTAAATGTTTTATTTTCTGCGCCAATAGGTATGTGGGAGTCGCGGGCACCACCCTCAACACCGAACATCATCAGTATTTGTAATATATCATAATGCATAGTGAACACTATTGCAATGTGGAAAAGTGACTCAATTCTTACTGGAAAAATGTCAAAGTTAAAACAAATAAAAAAATAAATTAACTATGAATACAAATCAAAGAAAAGAGCCTTTTAGTAGCTTGCTTTTACATTTGCATTGTTCATTTGACGATAATATGTGGAAATATGTACGTAGAGAAGACGCACAAACACGAAAAGCTCAAAAAGACAACAGCATTCATCGACAACAATCACATGTCCGGTGAAATGTTAACAAAAAGACCAGAATGAAACATTCTAAAGTTTTAAGATGACTTCGAATATTTTATAAATAGTCATTATTAATGTACATACAAATGTGTTTATTTTCAAACAATTATATTAATTTACAGATTCAGTGTATTCAGGGAACATGGGTTATGCCTTTAAACAGATAGACCTCGCGAAAAAAAGCGCAGTTCACGTTTTAAAACAAGCTTTTTAATGTTTCAATGCAATACAACAGACGCAGTTGAATCAGTATGCTCTTGATGTTTAAGTTTATTGCTGAATAATCAAAATTGGATCGTACATCTTAGGTGATAAGCACAATTGTGATATAGTTAACTGAGTCTGGGTATACAATGGAGTGATTGATCGATATTTCTGAATGAAACGGGTTGATTGTTATATGTACAAGGAACGCTTTATTTTATATAAATTAGTTAAATGCATTACCTATAGATCAGTTGTGATGGTTCATCGACTTTAAATATGTGAACCATTTCCGTTTGGGAAACGAATTGTTGTATACAATTACAGATAATGTTCTATTGTTTACTAGAATTTATAGATACTCTTGGGAAATCTCAACTTATCAGTGCACATTTGTTCACACGAGACATCTGCAACAATTACGAATAAACGAGCCGATATGGGCTTGAAATTGGTCGTCACGTATTTCATTGAAGTGAACAAGATTTGAATTATTGTACCAGTGTAAGTCAGTTTATGTTATTTATTTAACATTCCTCGTTCATAGTATTGTATTTGTTTAAGATAGTGAAAATACAACGTTGACATTAAAATCATATAAATCGTGACTTTTGTCATTGACCAAGTTAGGTTATGACTTAAAAGTTTAATTGGAGGAGTCCCTCCTGGTAGTTCTGATTACGTGGTTGTTGCGTTAATTGAGTTCACAGTACAAGTGTTATATAAGGCAAACGCTGGCTGTTCTTAAAAAAAATTAACAAAACAATATGGATCAATATATTTCATAAGAAATCCTTGTTCATATCGGTAATACATTATAAAGTGAACACCATATTTTTAATTTCAAATAAAATTGACAACACAATTTAAAACAAATGAATACATAAGATAATATTGTTGTATTTATTGTTTTTATTGTTGATGAATACGCCATTACTAAAGCAACTGGGATATAATGCTATTTTGAACAACTAGCATATTTTCGCATAGAAACTAGTATGTTATATAAACCTGTATAATTCATTTACTGTAGAAAAACTCCTGTCCCTTATGCAATGTCGTGTTTTAATATTCTCCACGAATTTAGTGTTCCTTGACACTATTTATTTGTGCCAAGGTTCTTGATTATTTTCATTTTAAACAATTATATGTGTCCTTTCTATGCATTGTTAATAGGAATTCCATATCTGCTACTAAAGATAATGTTTTGTAGAATGTCGGAATATGTTGGATAACGGTATATATTTTGATAAGCTAGAAAGCATGTGGATTAAAATTGTGTTTGTATGAGTCGCTCTTTGATCGTTGCGTTTTCGTTCTCTTTCGTCATCTTCTTTCAATGGAAGATCAATATACCCGGTTTTTTGATCAGCCGATAACGAATGATATGCCATGTGCATGTATTCATCGTTAAGGTTTACGTAAATAATGTACACGAAATTATTTCGAAAACAAATGTTAAATATGTTTGGTATATCTTACTAACGTTGTTTTTGTTTTGACATTAAATAGAGTACAATACATATTAACAAATACTGACGTAACGTTCTGATCGCTATCTGTTAAACAGTAAATGCTGGCAAAATACGCATTAATGCATTAATCATTTTATAAGTAAAAAACCGCCCTCTTCCGATATTTTGTGGTTTCTTTCATCTTTAAATCACTATCGAGTTACCTTTTGTAAAATTTGTTTGACAATCCACCACTATGAAACATTTTATCGTGATGACTGTAATAACAAAATCATTAACAAGTAATTTATATGAAATTGTATTCGTGTGAAAACCACATGTGGACCTATAAAGCTCGTAACCTGTTGAATTAAAAGTTTGTTCAGAAATAGGTATTCCAATGGATACATATAAACCTTCGGTAGTGTATGAACTCAGTTAACATGTTTAACTCCTAATGCATTTGTTTCGCAGAGGTATTGACTAGAAATCCATAGTTACGCTATTAACAACCAATTCTTTTGTATATATGGAAGAATACAAAAACAGAAAAACAAATCCTTTTATAAAACTTTACTGCATGACACTGTTGGACTCAATCATAACTTAGAAAATATAAGACAAAAAGGATAAACAAATATAATATAAACACGCATAAAATTGTCACACCAGTTTAGGTGTGACACGAAAATTAAACTCGAGAAACTTTATCGGGAGAGAAATTTGTGTTACCATCCGCTAGTATTTTGTATTTAAGGAAAGTGACGCATGGTCTATATAATACAAAAAAGAACACATCCAAACATACAACAATTGTTTAAGCTGCAGTTACAATTATGTATGGAAACCTGGTATTTGTTCTGTTCTTCTAAAATGATAATAGATAGTTTCATATGTATAAATGTACCTTTTTAAGATAATTACATTTAAGTTTGTTTTCGCATTCATAATAATCTTCATGCCTTTGTCTTCAAATTTGGTTAAATTAAACAGAAGCGGTCAGCAGTAAAAGAAAGCAGACATGTTTTAAAAATTTAATTTTTTTGATCAAAATTACCATTGTTTGATATTTCAATTAATGTTAAGAAACAGAACACAAGAAGCGAATGGCACAAAACTGGTAAATTAGAGGATCGTCTTCAAAACTATATACATTTCGAAATCAATTTCGTTATATCATTGCTTTGTAGATAATATATCATGTTTAAGACGTCTCTACAATAACTTGGCGTCAGCAAAAGTCAGTAAAACATAACCTTTTGGAAATAGCTCGAACGAATCCAGTGGCAGAACATTTTTACCGATCAGACGATATTTAATTCGTCCGTATATCAATTGATTCACGCAGCGCAGGGATGTTGTAAGTGTTCTAATGCACGCAATATGACTTATTGAGCTGCAGGGATATTACAAATTAAGCCGACATGTCAGTGGTACGCTGGAAAGAAAACAGTTATCCATAAATAATAAAGCATCCATTACTCATCTTGTATTTTGGAAATTTCATTTTAGGTTGTTTTTTGTGTGCCATATATAGACTTTCGACATTCCATCTCTTTGTCTAAATAATTATTTTCACATGGCGATGGATTGGTACAATGTCATTTAAAACAAATCGTATGTATACTGTGAATTAATATGTACATGTACAATGTATGGAACAAATAAATCGTATATGACATATATGTATTTGATTGATTATTTTGTTCGTTAGGCTATACGATTCAGCTAGGGTGAACAGTCATAAAACATTGTAAATCCTTAGTACAAATACATTTAGAAGGCGCAAACTCACCACTTATTAAACACATCTGTCGAAATAAACATGCATTATTATTTTGTTCAATATAATGTTGAAACATGATTTTGAAGAATAAAATGTGCCATGTCCCTCTATCATAGTTCCAGTTCCTATCGGATTCATAGTTGTCAATGGCGATCAAGGACACGTTGATGTTAGTCTATATGAGCTACAATTACTAAAACAAATATATATATATATATATATATATATATATATCAATTTTATCTTCTAAAAAGTATGGGTTTCATCCTTATTTAGGGCATTTATCAGTTCAGTGGCCTGATGGAGAGATGCGATGAACGGCAATTATTCTTTATCATTGATTTAGTACCGCCAGGGACTGTTCTGTAATGGATACGAACACTAATTAACAAGATTGCCTTAAAAAAACGGACTTGAATGTTTGATCGAATACATATAGTTATGTATCCAAATGATATGTTTGTGAAAACAGAGATATTGTTAATTACTTATACACTCAATGTGCATCTTTATTAACTTTAACCGATACAGAACTCGCATACATGTGTTAAAACTATTATGACAATTTAGCCAATCAGAGGTTTTGCGGGAATAATACGAAAGTATGCAACATAAGTAGTTTTACATACATATGAGCCTCAATCTGTGGGAAGGGGGATAAGTGCATCTGCGTAAAGTGTCTTCCCATGTTAGCCTGTGCAGCTTATGCAATGTAGTATGTTGAAGACCATTTGATATTAATAATAGGCACTTGTTAACCCACTGTGGGAGCGTTCTTTATATCTCCCCCAAAGACACCAAGTACTGGTTCTTGTCCCAGGAAACGGACTCGAGAGCGTTTCCAATAAACCTTATGTACACGGAACCCTTTGTTTTAAATAAATGAGTTAAATGCATAAATTATAGAACATATGTGATGGTTCATCGGCTTTAAATATGTGAAGTACATGTATTTTCGTTTGGGACGCGCATGTATTCTAATTCGAGTATATAATTATAATCTTATTTAAAACGTTTCAAAAGACTCAAGATGTAGTGGCACCAGAAAATAAACGAATTAGAGTTTGATGCAATAACACATACTTTTCGCTTGTACACTAGAAACAAAAGTAAAAACACGTTTGGTAAATCTCAGATTATAATTGCACTTGTGTTCACACAAGACATGTATAATGTTTGGTTCGGCAACAATAACGAGTAAACGAGCCGGTTTCGGCTTGAAATGTGTGGTCATGTATATCATTGAAGTGAACAAGATTTGATTTATGGAACCAGTATAAGTCAGTTTATGTATTATATTTAACATCCTTCGGTTCATATTTTTTTTTTATAGAAAAAAAAACATTTTTTTTTCACAATCACAACCACTTTGAAACGTTATATCTTGATGACTGTAATAGTACAATCATTAACACGTTATTTTTGAGAAATTGGATTCCGGTAAAAAGCACATGTGGACATACTAAGCGAGTAACCTGATGAAAAAAAAAGTTTGTTCAGAAATATATATGCCAATGAATATATATATAGGATTTCTGTAGTAAAGTTGTTAATCAGTAAACATGTTTAATTCCTAATGCATAAAAAAACACATGAAATGTTTATTGATCGTGTTGATTAAGATTAATAATCGAGGTGCCAAACTGTAGTTCAATATACACAGATAACGCTTATGTAACGTAACCGTTGGTGTAAATTGCGTTTACAAGCACAGAAAGCATTTTAAAAAATACGACAAGAATCAGGATGTTGTCAACAGTATCGGAAATACTCTCAAGTTTAAATAAATATTCAACATAGTAGTTAACTTTATTTTCGACACTTCACATTAGTTGAAACCTCCAATGCATTAAATTAGCCTATCTAGTCAGATGACCAAGTTTAAATCAGTTAATAAGCGCATGTTTTGTTACAATATATAGGTTTAAAAAAAAACGATTTAACGATTTTATATCATTGCATAAACTCTATCTATAATGCCCTCTGGCGGGGTGCTGAAACTTGGCAAAAGGAGGGCTTGAACGGGAGAAATCGTGTATTAACAAGGCGATTCAAGCCCTGTTATGTGTTTTTCATATCCATTAACAATGACTTATTCTGACGATATATTTATCCGTCACGACCAGTAAATTCCAAAATAATTCCTCATTTCTTACTTTGCGCATTTCAAATTTGCATAGATCCACTGTTTAAGCACATTTTAAATCAGAAACTGCCTATCCGAAGGTAAAGCCTCGTCATTTCTGATGATGACCGAGTTAGGCATATGTAAAACACAGCCTTGAACTGTATGACGTCATATGAAATAATCAAATTATTTTGTCGATGTCGAATAAACAAGACATATTGTGTTCAATGTTATTTTAATTTATTTTGGTATATTTGATTTGTTTATGCAATAATAGCGAAAATACACATTTTCTCGGACATGATCATCTTCGGGCGCTCTCTAAATCCGTTCCTGCCCTCGTGCTGCGCACTCGTGCAGGAACGGATTTTGTAAGCGCCTGCAGATGATCATGCCCTCGAAAACGTGTATTATCCCTATAATGTGCGGTGCATATTTAGTCATATTCTGGCAATAAATGTAGGGATGCACTTTAATTTTGTGGAAA
This sequence comes from Dreissena rostriformis, assembly GCA_007657795.1. NCBI lineage: Eukaryota > Metazoa > Mollusca > Bivalvia > Myida > Dreissenidae > Dreissena > Dreissena rostriformis. The sequence continues at coordinate 79,680 of VMBQ01000899.1, read as the reverse complement.
ACGAAATATGTAAATGTCAATTATCAATCAATCGGCGCATGGGGAAAATACGACGTTGACTGTCTGCAGGTTCCCGTGATTGATGAAGAAGAGCTAATTAAGATGTTTAAGAAGGTTAAATATATGCTTCGTACCGTGAATTCATTCGAAAATATGCATTAGCACTTACATGGGTTTGTGAATAATTTCAAGTGTTTAGGGATTTGATTAAGCATTCAATCAAACTTTTTTGATATTATGAATCGGTTTCGCAAGTATGGAAATCGCTTTCTAATCAATTAACAAGAATAAAATATAATTGAGAACGTTTTTTCTTTTTTGCAAAAGAATTGACTATGAATCCATTGTTAGGCTAATACATGTAGCAACCACTCTTTTTTTATATATGGAAGAACACAAAATTAGTAAAAACCCTTTTTCTCAACCCTACTGACACTCTTTTACACACACACAACGCACGCAATTTAGGGCAAAACGGATACACACATATAATATAAACACGCATAATTATGTCACACCGATTGAGGTGTGCAGTTTACGATAATTTAAGAAAAATTACCGAGAGAGAAATTCGCGTTGCCATCTGGCAGTCTTTTTTATATAAGGCAAGTGACGCATTGTATCAAATAAAGAAAAGATATACAAATACACACCCAATCACATAACAATTGTTAAAGCAGCAGTCATCATTATGTATGAATACCAGTAATACATGTATATAATAACTCGTGAACCGTGTTCAATATTAGGTAGACTTAAAATATATATTTTATAGGCATTTAACGCATTTGCTCCTTCCTTATACAATGATGATCGCTAGTTTCATATGTATACATGTACTTTTTTAAGATAATACCATTTCAGTTTGTTTTCGCATTCATATGTATTGTTGTGCCTTGTAATATGCATTTGTTTAATCAAACACAAGTCTATGGAGGTCAATAGAGCAGAACAGTTTTACTGATTTTGATTTAGATCAACATCGCATTTATTTGATATTTCAAAGATACGAAGCAACAGAACACAGGAAGCGACTGGAATAAAAATGGTATCTTCGAGTATCGTCTGCAAAGCTTTATACATTTCAAAATCCATGACGTGATATCATTGCTTGCAGATAATGAATAATGTTTAAGACGTCTTTACAGTAACGTGGCGTCAGCAAAATTCAGTAAAACCTTAGCAATATTTTGCCTGTGTACAAACGTATCCAGAGGTTGAACATTATTCCCGAAAAGACGATATTTAATTCGTCCGTATATCAATTGATTCACACAGCGCGGGGATGTTGGAAGTGTTCTAATGCACGCAATATGACTTATTGAGCCGCAGGAATATTACAAATTGAGACGACATGCCAGTGGTACACTGGAAATCAAACAGGTATCCATACATTATAAAAGCATTCATTATTCATCTTGTATTCGGGCAATTTCATTTTTGTGTTTTTTGCCATAGACTTTCGACCTTCACGATGGATTGGAACAATGTTATTTTTAACAACTCGTATGTATACTGTACATTAATATTTACATGTACAATGTTTGGAACAAATCGTATATGACATATTTGATTGATTATTTTGTTCGTTGGGCTATACGATTCGTTTAGGATAAACAGTCATAAAACATGTTAAATCATTAGTCCCAATACACTAAGAAGGCGCACCACTCATCACTAATTAAACACAGCTGTCAAAATAAGATTGCACTAATTTTCAATATACTGTGAAAACATGATTTTGAAGAATGAAATGTGTCATTTACTTCTTTCATAGTTCCAGTTCCGATTGGATTCCTAGCTGTCTATGGCGAGCAAGGACACGTTGATGTTAGCCTTTTTGCACTACAATAACCAAAACAAATATATATCAATTTTATCTTCTAAAGAGTGTGAGTGTTTATCCTTATTTAGGGCATTGATCAGCTTCAATCGCTTGATGGAGAGATGCAATCAAAGGAAATTATTCTTCATTATTGATTTAATATCGCCGAGCGACTGTTCGGTAATTGATACGAACAATAATTAACAAGATTGCCTTCAAATAACGGACTTAATGTTGGATTGAATACATATAATTATTAATCAAAAAAGGTTTATTTGAAAAACAGAGATATTGTTAATTACATATATACTCAATTTGCATGCTTATTAACGTTGACCGATATAGAACTCAGCAGATGCGTTTAAATTATTATGAAAATACAACCAATCAGAGGTTTTGACAGCAACAAAACGAAAGTATGCAACAGCAGTAGTTTTGTATCATACATATGAGCCTCACTCTGTAAAAAGCGGCTTAATTGAATGTGCGTAAATTGTCGTCCCAGATTAGCCTGTGCAGTCCGCAAAGGCTAATCAGGGACGAAACTTTCCGCCTATTCTAGATTTTTAATAACAAGATACCTTCTTTAAACGAAATATATCAATAAAGCTGAAAGTCGTCCATGATAAGCCTGTGCTCCCTTGACACAGAGCGAAGCTCATATTCCTCTTGTGGGGAATAAGCCGTTCTTTTTGTTACACATCCTACGGTAATACTGCTATCAAACCTAAATGTGGTCTTTCTGTATAGTATATTCATTGTTATTCACAAGATTGACAACACCATGCTCAATGCATTTTTATGTTGTATATGCATTCACAGATATTAACATTTATCATATATTAATATTTCAGATATCAGATTTTGAAAGTAAAAGATACTATATTTTTTGGGGGTTTTGTTTTATTACTCTTATGCTGATTCGTTTTTATTTCAAAACCATTGTTCGGTATTCGTCTCGTTGAATTTGAAACGAAGTATCAACCAATAAAATGTCATTTGAGAATTATTTTATATGTTTAACGAATTATAATTGAGGCATTTGCCAGATTGAAAGGGTACATCCAACTTAGCGGACACATGGAGTAGTATACATGTTAAGGAACAGTGAGCGAGTCGGTTTAACAGTTAAATGTCGCAATTAGTGATGTTAGGCGTGGTTTCACATCTCCACCACTCAATTAACAATATAGGCGTTCATATCAGCGTTCATGTTTGGGTGGTATACGTTTTTATAGATCGTGACAGATTATTAGCGGATCGAGGATACGCTGGTTATCAGGTTCACAGAAACCTGTCATACATAAACAGTCAAGCGCTAAAGGACCATGTGACAATTTAATACCAAAACCTTATTTGTATTGTTAATTTTATAATCAGTTTTATTTTTAACATCGATTCATCCATTGATAAGCATAATCGAAACATATCACAACACTTTTTTTCCGAAGCAGATATCGTTTACCCTTCAGGCGTTCTACGTTCTTTAGGTAAATTATGATGATTGTTAGGTTATTTAACAGGTACATTTGAAGCAGTTACAATGCTCGATTGGTCATTGTCGGCTCGGGTACTTCTTACATGTACCCCGGGTACTTTAAATATGCAACCACTTAAAACCTTTTGAACACTGCGGGTTTTGTCCACTGATAACCATGTTTAGTATTAAGACTACTGGTTTTATTGACGTCATGTCATATTCATTCAATGTTTATTTTAACATAGCAAAAAGGAATGGGCACCAATGATACGCAAATAGTTATGTATGTATTCACTTTTTCATTATTCCTAAAGTTATAAATGAACATTTGTTTGTATGCTACTAGCCTTATACATTATGATTTAAACATCTTAGTTTTGCGATTAAGAATTTAGTGACGAATACTGCAAGACAACTGCTTAATGATATATTAAAGTGCCTAAGGTTAATTGTAAAGAAAATAAAATATGTAAATGTTATTGATCAATCAATTAGCGCATGAAGAAAGTAAGACATGGACTGTCAGACGGTTCTCGTGATAAATGATGTTAAGCGCGTCCTGGCGTCTCAGTGTGAATATATGAAACTATGTGGAATTTTAAGAACATACATTGAACTAAGTTAATGAATAATTTCAAGTGTTCAGTATTTTTGTCAGTATGAACTCATTTGGCTAGTATCGGCATGTGTCTTTAATCACGAGTAGCTTAAATATTTATTAAATGAATACACTACAATTGAGAATATGTTTTTGCGTAAGAAATTCCTCGAACCCACATTTAGGATATTGACAACAATTAATGGAAACATACATACCATTCTGACACAACGTATTACATGTAGGGCACACACGGGTACAATAATTTAGAACAGAACAGAATAGATAGTTTATTTGCGACTTAAGCATATACAGCTCATCGTCAAAAACAATAAATCAATCATAAATACATATACATACACATGCGTCAAATTAACAACACATGTTTATGCATTTTTACAAATATATTATTTTTGTGAGAATGCAATATGAAAGAAAAGGCTCTTAATTGTTTAACAAAGTTACGTAAATGATTAAAATCCGTTAGTGATTGAGAAAAATGAAACATTATGCAGTTAATCGTTATTTACAAAATATTAATTCTGAGGAAAAAACTATTCTCTCATAAGACTATACATTTTCGGCTATAATATTATCAAACATAAGCATGTTACATCGAGATTTGATTTGATTTTACCAACCTTATTTCTGTTTCATTTTAGGCAAGTGACAAATCGCCTATACAATACAAATACCACACCCACAGACATAACCATAATTAATGCAGATGTATGAAAATCTCACGATCTGAATGTCATACATAGCAATTACCCGTTAGCAATACAAAGTTGACTTAAATCGATGAAACATAAAGTGTATATTATTAGCATTACACGTGTTTGTTCTGTTCTTTTAAACATATAATCATAAGTTTCATATGTATAAAAGAAAGTACCTTTTGAAGATATAATTTAAGCTTGTTGTGTCATTCATATTAATTGTCATGCCTTTTCATACGCCTTAGGTTACATCAAACACATTCGTCTGATTCTAAAGAGAGCAGAAATCTCTTATAGATTTAGTGTTTGATAACATCGCCTTTGTTTGATATTTCAAACAATGTGTAGAAACGAACCAATTGAAACGGATCGAATACAAACTGATCTGTTCTAGCATTCTTCACAGAACGCTTTTCCTCTAAAATCCATCCCTTTATAACATGCTTTAAGGATACATTATTATGTTTAAGACGTCCCTTCAATACACCGATGATGCAGTCCACACACAGAATCTAGAAAATTCAGCAACACACCGTTCAAGCGATATCTCGCATTTAAGCAACTTATTTAGAGACTGAATGCTATTCAGAATCAGAATATCATAAGATAATTAGGTCATCCTTATATCAATTGAGTTACACAACGCGTATACAGTGTAAAGTGCTCTAATGGACGCTACACGACTTATTGCGCTAAAACAGATAAACAAGATTGGCAGACATCTCACTGTTTTTTTATGGAAATAAAACATACCATAACACAAACAAGCATTACTCATCAGTTGTATGAAGATTTGTTGTAACAAGTTTAGCCATGAATATAATTATGAAGTTTCCACGTTGCCTCAGAATGGGTCAGTGCCATCTTACAAAAAGCTTATTTATACTGTTTATGAGACGATGCCATGTTAAAGAAATTTTCTTAAAATATGCATGACTGTGTACATGAATAATAATAAAGTGGCACTTTTCGCGTTTGTTATTGATTTTCTAGTCAGGTGGACGATACAATTCAGCTTTGAACGATCATAAAATATCTACAAATAGCGTTTCATTTACGTATTTAAATACGCAGACAAAAATACGAATTCACAGCAGGAAGTGTTTCGTACCCGTTCTATCGGTATTCCATTTCCGACTTGACTCCTGTCTGTCAATTGCGAGAATTGCCAAGAAAGCGTTATGGCAATACAAGTACCAATACAAATATACATCAATGAACGTGGCATTATGTGTTTGTATCGTTAATATTTTTGCAATAATTTAACTTCAATGGTCTATGCTGTACTGATGCCAGGAGCGAGAGTATTCTATAACGTTGATTTAGTAAGTATGTTCTATAATTGATACGAACAAAATAAGTTAATTGCCTTAAAATAATTTGAATGTTGGATTAAATACAACAAGTTATATATATGAAAACGTTATGTTTGGAAAACATATACAGTGTTTATTGATATACGCAATTTGTAACGTAGACTGATGCAGAACCGACACGTGTTATTACTGTTATGTAAATTAACCGAGGTTTCGTCAGCAACAAAAACGTTAATGATAGAAATAACTAGTTTTACATACATAATTCGTCGTTTGATGGATAAACTTTAATATTTGGTTTCCACCACCAAGGTAATAACGCAATAAAACCGATTTCGAGGCTCGGCTATTGTTGGATATGTATTTAATACTCACTAAATAGTCAACACCAAGTACATTGCGTTTGTGATGTAGATCCGTTTATAGTCATTAATATAACAAGTTTTGACGTATTTGGTCAGATGTAAGAAAAGCCTGTATTCATGGTTGGGTTGCATACTTCGTTATATATAATAACGGTTAAATTGCAGAATGGTAACACGGTCCAATGGTATAAGTCATACATAGCGACCATGCGGCGTAACAGGACCAAGATACTATTTGATACCAAACTATTATTAAGTTTAAGCTGTATACTCGTTTTGACTTTGATGCATTCTTTTAACTGTTTAATCCATAAATCACAAAACACTTTCCACCAGCAGCACTTTTAGTCTTTGCTTGATTTGAAACCTCATGCGATGTGTCAAGCAAGCAAGATGTACTAATTTCATTAAGTTTTGTTCATTTTCATATGACATTGCTGCTCCATGATTTATATTTTCGGTATGCTAATGTGTTACTGTGATAAACATGCTTACTTTAACGTAAATACTATAACATACAATTCTTTTCTGGTTTTTACACAGTTGTGATATTATTTTACTACATTAAACAACGGAAATTGTATTCAAAACGATTTCGAAGATATATTGAAACGGCAAAATAAGACAATATTCTATATGTATGCCTCCATTGAAAAATATCGCTTATACCTTATGTGGACGTATCTCAATAAAAAGCTGTGTGATTCACTTGTCACAATTGTTAAATGGTAATATAATTGGAGTTATTAGGTACTTAACTGTGATATGGTTCTCTTGTTGTGTTCAAGGGATGATAATTTTAACATAGCAAACGGGATTTTAAGTATGTTTAATATAATCTTTGTATTCTCCTTTTCCTACCACGTCATATAGTGATTAATTAGATTTATGTGACTCACATTGAAACAATACAGACAATATGTTGAAATCACGAAATACTTGTATGATTGATTGATTGATTTTTATTCAGGTTAAAAACACATACTATACAAGTTATCATCAAATTTACATAACAATTATTACTTAAAAGAATGTGTGAGATTGCTGCTGATCAAAGCCTATGGTCTACAAACTGCCATAAAATAATAAGAAATAAGATTTGACCATGAAAAGGAACACAAAGTGCGACAAGATAAAAAATGTCTTAAGAAGGCGTATCCCCTCAAATAAGATTTGAAGGGAACAGATCAGCAACTACCTCACCTTAAAATATGATTTAATCTTACTCTAATGGTATATAGCATATTACTTAAATATCACAGCTACACATGTATGTCACATATATTTACTATCACAGACTTTCAGCATAGACTGGTTATTAGATATATTATAGAAACAAGTTCACAACGTTGGGAAACTTAGTATGTAAAATGAAATAACTTGGATGATATAGTGTAAAAACCCAGGATTGCCCATGAAAGCCCTAAAGCTTATTTCCAATGGGGTCCAGTTAGGTTTTACTTACTATAATATAATCCTATATGAAAGTTACACAAAATGAACAATAAGTCCCTGATAATTATTGAGTATACATGTACATGTAAGTTGTTACACTCATGTTTCTAAAATATATTATATTTGCCATGATGACTCGATCACAAATATTCTAATTAATACAATTAAAATTATTTAGCTAAGCACAATAGATGGTTCTTTACAGCTCATTTGAACTCATGTTTATTATCAATTTTCTTTATTGTATCTGGCAAAGCATTCCAATCACTAATTGCACTGTAGTAAAAGGTTACATTTCCTTTACCATAGCATTTGTGCACTCTAAAATTGTAAGTTTTTTTCCCTTGTTGCATATGAATGAGTATCTTTAACATAGATACAATTTTCTTTCAAGTATGATGGACACTTATCTTTAACAATTTCAAATACATGGTTCAGTCTTAATTACTTATTTCTATTTTCAACATTTAGCAATGACATATCTGACAGGATACTATCTCTAGGACCCATTCCATAAATAAATCTAATATTTTTTTTTTGACATATCTGTAATTTGTCTTTTAGACCTTTATTTAAACTTGGATACCAAGAGGAACAAGCATAATCAATGTGACACTGAATCAAGGCAGAACATAAGTATTTTCTAGTTCTTGTATCTAAAGACTTTGCATTTCTATACATAAATTTAAGGCGAGAGTTTACTTTATTAACAATTTTGTTTACAATATTTTCACCAGATAATGTGTTATCAATACTAAAACCCAGATATTTTACAGCATTCGTGGGTTCGATTTTGTGTACTGAAGACCATTAAATAATCTATGTCTAAAGAGTATTTCATCTATCAACACAGTCGAATAGGTATATGAGATGAACTTTTAAATGCAAAGGTATACGTATTTACTTCTTTTAACATATCGATATTCAAATGTGATTTATAGTTTGGCAATTGCAGTCAGTGCCTATTTCTTTAAGAAAACTGCAAAACGATAGATATCTGGAAGCCAAAGTTTAATTTTTGGGAAAATGAAATATGTAAATGTCGATGATCAATCAATCACCGCTGGAGGAAAATACGATATCGACTGTCAGACGGTTCCCCTGATCGATGAGGAAAAGCTGGTCCAGACGTCTCAGTTGAAAAATATGCAACACAAAGTGAGCACATTCTAAAAAAGGCTTACCACTTAGAAATGAGTTTGTGAAATATATATAGGTTTTACTAATGATATAGATGTTGCGTTCGATCGAGCGTTTGTAAAATTATGCATATGTTTCGCTAGTAACGAATTACGAATTAACGCTAATTATGTTTAGGTATTTGAATATTAATTTGAAAAAATCAACACCCGACAACTGAGAACGTTTTTTTCGCGGAATTTCTGTTTCGAACCAACATAATCAAATTACGAATCAACGCTGATTATCTATGGGTATTTACATATTAATTTGAAAATAAAAACACAACAAAAACACAATTGATAACGTTTCTATCAAGGACGTTCAGCAAAGCTAAGATATTGTGTTTTATTACCAGTGTGTAAGCATTTATGCAAGCGTACACAAACTAAAAAAGGCTTTTTACACAACCTACCAAAACAGTTTTGACTAAAACATAACGTGGGAAATGTACGGCAAAAACGGATACCCTGCTGTTTGTTTAGTTCCTATTAAATGACACATTTACACCTATTAATACGTTGATGGACCTTTAAAATGAATTTATACTTAGAGTTTGTTTTTGCATTCATATGATTTGTCTTGCTTTCTAATGAACATACGGTTTAAGATGTTTCCATGTACAGTGTTTGATAAAATAGTCCTTTATTTGGTATCGTAATCAATAGAAAACAAATAAAAACGGACGAATTACAGGAAATTGTAATATTGCGTCGTGGATAATGTATTGCTTTTCAGATGTCTCTGCAATAACTTGGCAATGCCATTCACACCAAGAGTTCGCCAATTTCAGTTATATATAACATTTCGAGCGGTATTTCGCCTTTGTAGCAACGTTGTCAGAGACTGAATACTATTTTTAATCAAAGATATCAAATTCCGCCGTATATCACATGATTCACACAACGCGCGTATATTTTGAAAATGCTCTTAGACACGTATGACTATTTGCTCTGCAATAATTGCAAACGTTATGTGAACATGTCAGTGGTATACTGGAAATAAAACAAGTATACATAAACAACAAATCACATTTAAATCATCCTGAATTTCAGAAGATTGTTTTTATGTGTTTTGCCATTGAAGATATGTGACATTCCCTTTTTTTCAACAAACATTTTCAGATTGCAGTGGATTGGGACACTATACTGTTTAAATTAAATCTTATACATACCGTGCATTTATGTATACATATAAATTATGTTAATCGTTTCGTACATTAGGTTTATGTATTTATCAGTTATTTCGCTGGACTATACAATTGATGTACGATAGACGATCATCGAACATGTTAAACATTAAGATAAAAATACATTTTGTAAACACGAAATATCACTAACTAAACACAGCGGTCGAATGTACAATATACAAGATACACAACGCTCTGTTTATTTGTTTGTGGTACAATATATTCAACACATGTTCATGTACCAATTTAGTGTTCGTGTGTCATATGAATAGATATCGTTTCGGGAATTCAAAAGGAATATATTGTGCCACAAAAAAATAATAACAAAGAGCATTTTTTATCTTGTTAAATCTATGTTACCAAAGCAAATATAGAATTGAAATGTTGGCTATTGCTATACAGAACACTGTTTGCCGGTTTAATGGTTACTCAATAGCTACTTATGAAAAGAATGCCTTCTATGAAGAATTATGATTCCCAGTAAGTAATTGTACATTACAAGGAAAAGGAGCACATACGAAAAGTTGTTAACGTTTAATTTTACGTTGCACATAAGCGCTACAAGCTAATGTATTGTGTCTACGATAAACGCATTTGTTAAATGAGGTTCACAAAAAGATCCCTTTATAACGATGCAAACATATTTATACAAACCCATCAATTGAAATCAAGGTTTCTTTTGATAGTCACATCTTTACGTAAGGATGTTTTTTTCTACCATCGATTGGACCTACCCGTTTTCCATTTTTAACATATGTTTAAATTATTTCTCTTTTAACATAGACTTAACAACATCAACGATAATGAAACGAAGATCATATATCTTAAACATTCTTGAATTATACAAGAAACAAAATGGGTCCTTACATGTTTGCTGTTTGGACGCCGTGAACATAATTGAGCTTACAATCAATTCAATCGTATTTTGCGGACATGATTTTCCAAGAATGAAAATGGTAAATCAGACAACAGTTGATAGTGTTTATCACAATCTTCTGTTTTTAAAATCGATTTAATATTAATTGCAAAGCCAATTTGATTGTGCACACGCAATGATGCTAATGGAAAACGTGTTCAAATAGAACTAATGAATACACAGTATGCAAAACAGTCACATTTGTCTTGAAATGCAATTACATCAAAGGATGCTAATAATTGGAAAGCTTCTGTGAATCGATTGATCTATCTGATTGCAAGTTTACAGCGTATGCCACATGATTCACCACTAACTATACTGATGAAACAGATTGTTTTTACTTTTTAAATGTTTAATTGAAATGTATTGTCATTTGTTCTTGAACGCAGTGTATAAGTTTAATGCAGTTGGCTTATTAAATTGCATGGAAGATACGAATTTAGCCTCGGAACTGCTTTGTACTAAGCACGTTGTGCATGTCATTCTATTATCAAACCAAACATGGTAATATTTCACGCGATAAACATACACCGTTTCAACAAAATAAACATATATTTTTTTATACTGCTTTACAGTGTATATTTGCAAGATGCAAAATTATGGGCAATATGTGTCTGTTTTACCAGCATTTGTAGTGCGTTTTATAAATATGACACTTAATTAATTTCAAATTTGTAATTCTTGCACTATACTGACCCAACATAAATGTGTAAATTTGTAAAGTATTTCCTTTACTTTACTTCAATGTTTCCGATCTTATTGGATTCTAGGCTTTTCACGTCGAGGAATGTAAAGGACGCTTTGATTATAGCCTTTTTGTCATGCGCTACGAATATAAATAACTTTGAACACTATCGTCTTGGCAATACGGTTGTATTATTTGTAATTGTAGACAATAAATCATTTTCAGTGTTCTTTGCTTGAATGATGTAATGAAAGGGAGTATTCTAAATCGTGGATTTATTATCGCTAAGAAACAATTCTGTAGTAGATATAAAGATTAGCAACCTTAAAACATCGCAATGGAATATTGGATTAAAAACATACAAGTATACATTTACATGTTATGTTTCGCACAAGTATATAGTGTTCATACAATATAAAGGCACACGTGTATTTTCCGAAACTTAGACGCGTACAGAACCGCGTATGTCCATACAAATATAGCAATGTATATTAACAAATTCACCGGTCGAATTAATAAAAGTTGACCAATCCACAAATGTGAAGCATTCCAGAAACTAGAACTAAATGATTTACATAATTATCAAAAATAATAGATTACACTCATAAAGGGTATACTATGATGCGTGTACCATGAACATATCCCACACATTCTGAAATTAATATTCGCCCTGGATGTATGAAACAAGCAAGATAACAGTACTATGCAGCACGTGGGAAGCGAACGTTAACGTTGGTGAGTATAGGCAGAAGACTGTTGTGCTCTTTTTATAAACACACGTTTGAATCAAGTAATCAAATTTATCGGACGATGTTTAATCATCTGGTACTTGATGTGTTAGCTTAGGGCTTGCATTAACAAAAGCATGGATGTACCACCAGAGTAATAAGAAACGTTCTTAGGTGTGCGTAAAAGATAAGAGAGGAGAACACGGCCGATATTTGCAGGACCTACATGATTAAAACTTTATTCATAGGAAATTGTATTCATAAAAATATATCAAGTAATAAATTTGTATGGCTTTGATGCATACACTAATTATGCTTGTCACGGCTATTTCGAGCAACTTAAAACGCGATTAAATGCAGCCAACTATTGTTTTCGTTAATTTTTTAATGTTTTTATTCATGTATGTATTTGGATCTTTGACATCTATACTGTATCAACGTTGCCTTTATGGCCGATGTTGACTACGCCGAAAATTTGACTGTATTACAATCTTGACAAAGGATTCTTGAACCGCTCTTATTAAAATCAATGCTATATTTATATGGTACAGTTATATAGCATGCAGAACACACTTAGTTTTATTACAAATGGACCAATATAACAGTATGAGTGGAAGATAGTGTGCTGCTTTATTTACTTTAATCTTTGTAAAAGAAATCTGGATTTTCGCGTTCTGGTGCGAACAAATGGTTTTTGATAAGCCTACTATTTACGTGAACGAATATACATGATTAACATCACAAACGTCATAAATCATTAACAAGATTGTTTCGTCTTGAATTATCTTGCATTATCAGTGTGATTGAGTGTGATCGAGTGGGATTGTATTGATCCGGTATGGATTCGTTGGACCGACATGCTGACTGAAAACGGCCGATATCTGTTTCCCGAAGTGATCAAGAAGTGTTTTTTTTAATTATAGAAAAAAAGTATCTTCAAAATACAATATATGTTGTGTTTCACATTAAATTTGATGGTTTGCATTTGCATACACATTTTATAGCTTTGTTACGAGAAAAAAACAAAACGTGCTTTGGTGCGATTAATACACACGCACTCGTTTGCAAAATTCCTTCCATATCTTTGTAGTATATTGTTAACAATTAGATTTAATATAAAGAAAGATATCTAACACTTTATAAGGGGCTTTGGCTGTTTAAGTAAGTAAGTGGTTAAGAACCCTTGTATATAAAGAACACACGCGTATTAAATTGTATACATGGTCTTGGTATGAATGTAAGTCAAGCATAATGTATTAAACTTAATGTTTAGCACATATAAAACACATTAAAACTGTAAACTATATAAACATTTCATAAAACGGACTATTTTAAGAAGCATATGAATTCTCGTCTTATAGTTTCAATTTCTTTCACGTCGTTTTAGGCGGTTACATACTAAAAATTGCTCAACTTCTTACATTCATCTGTAAAACATCTCATACTCAGAGTTTCAAATTATTGGTACATATAACTATATAACGTATATCTTTGGAATATCTTACACTCATAATTTTGAATGACTGATTTAAACAACTTTATAGTTGTTGATTTCAAGCGAGAGTGTTTTTGCAATCATTATTATAGTACATTAGCCAGACATTAATGTGTTCTGTATCAAATATTGCAGATGTAAAAAAAAACAAATTAGTATAAACTCAACATTGAACATGTCAGTGTGTACACTTTGCCGCTTTTTAAAAGATAAAACTTATAGATCTTTTCTAGAAAAATATCAGTACTGGTGTACACGTCCGAAATATGTGTACGTTCTTAATAAAAATGTATACTTAGTAATTTTGCAAGAACCTATGATTAAACCCTTTTTTACGCATAGTGCTTTTTCCCCCACGTTCTGTGGTTTCTCTAAAAAATGTTTAAATTCTAGACTAATTGAACGCTACAGGCTTAACTTTAGGAAAGAAGAAATAACTAATGAACGTGGGAAACAGCGCATGCAGTTTTAATTAACAGTTAATGTACCACCGCGATTGAGTGATTGTTTTACTTTGATGATTAATGTCAAAGTTTTAACTTCGCTATTTAAACAACTGGATAACCTGCAAAGTGTATTATTTACACATACACTATGTTCTATATTAAAGCCACGGTACGTTGTGTGTGTTGTATCACGTTTGGTACATACTCACCCACTGAGCCTGCTAAATCCAATAATCGAGTACATTAATTATGTAGCTGTTTGCTACGGCGGACAATAATTTCAAACTATGGCAATTATATTTCGAAAGTAATTTAACAATACTTAATAGTTAATACAAGTTCTCATACATAAATTTATTATTGTATGACCTACTGAAATATTGCCTTAAATTAACATCAACATATATGACAACGCGCAAAAGGCTTTTTCAATATTGGTGTTGCTGCACATCGCTTCCCTGTAATACAATTAAAGCAATTTTTCAGATCCTACAAATACCTATACCCATTTATTAGACACAATTTCGACATATATAGTAAGAAGAATAAGCATTGGACCGTTCTAGTTGTTCCAACAGAATGTTTGGACCATTATAAGTGTAGTAAATCATAAAAAGACATGGTCGTAAATGAAATGCCTTTGGTGTAAACAGTATTTATTATTGCATGATTTATATTAAATACATACGTGCACTAATGGATAAGAAAGAAAAAAGTAACGAAAAATGTCTTTAAAGTCTTATCCATATATATTGATGGTGTTCTAATAATTTAGTATCATGTGTTACCAGTTAAAACAATCACCAACTGGTTGCGAATGTTTGTACATTAAAGTGTACATGAATGGATAAAACGTTATATTATATTACGAAATATGTAAACATGTATCGTACTAGTTTGTAAAATGTCAGTACGAACTATTTTAAGAGGTAGAGCAGGAAAGGGTAAACTGAGTGGGAGGAGTTGACAATGTAGAAGGCAATGCTTGGCAGTTTCAAATTCTCCACATAAGCAAATAGGACTGTCTACTTGGACTTTTGGGAACTGCACTCAAGCAAAATCTTGCCTGACGGATATAACCAGCCAATATTGATTAATTCAGACGCATGTGTGAGAGTTTTGCTTAGAGAGGGTTTACAAGAGTACAACGTGGGACTTTTGCAAGTCTGGCGAAAGAAGATTCCGATCTCGTATAGCTGTTGGAAGAAATAAGATTCTATATGATTCACTTCTTGCATGAATAAGAGGTACTTATTGGTTCTTTCTAATGACGTTGCGGTTTGGGGTGTTAAGTGGAATGAGATTTGAGATGTATTCAGGACTTAAGATGTGTTCCATTTTGTAAAACAGAATAAATCTGTGTTTCTGTCGTCTGTGTGAAAGTGTTTTC
Source organism: Dreissena rostriformis (assembly GCA_007657795.1). Lineage (NCBI taxonomy): Eukaryota > Metazoa > Mollusca > Bivalvia > Myida > Dreissenidae > Dreissena > Dreissena rostriformis. The sequence goes on along the minus strand of VMBQ01000899.1, from coordinate 63,894 downwards.
ATTTTAAGATAGTTAAATAGAGTATTCATACTTTTTTTCGTTCGTAAAATGCCTTTTTTAAACAGTTTTAATACAAAAAATTATATATCTTGTTTGCTTTTTTTCCAGCACAAATCACACATGGATACTTCATTTTACAAACTTTCAAATAATCACACGACGTTGCAAAGTTGCTAAGGAAATAATCGTTTGATAAATTAAACAAATTTCAAGGAAAAAACCCCAAGCTCCTGTATGGCTCACTGTGTCATTGTAAATAAGCTCCTAGTACAGATTCTACTATAATGACTGAGCATTACCTTACTATACACGGAGGTATTAAACTAACTGGCTGTGTAAATTACGTATAGTATTGTGAAATTGTAGTATAAAAACGTCCACAATATAATTTCAATGGCAAAGTAAGGCAATATATTAAAATTAAAGAACTGAATAGAAGTTACTTTCACACATACTTAAAGACATTGGTTTTGCAGACTTTAAAGGAGGTTTTGAATTAGACGAATACAATTTTTAGATTTAATTACAGTGTGGGCTTTTGATTCCAAGGAAGTTACCAATGACTACCAAATAATTCATTTGTGAAAATGCATATTTAAGATGAATAGAAGCATAACTAGCGCATTTTCTTAATTCACATAGAAACGCTCTTTCTGTTCTTAAGTACTTTTTATACAAATGCGTGCCATCCGACTTATCATACAATTTGCAAAATGAAACCGTCAGCACCTTTCGAACAAAGCGCAATCCAAACGCAGCGTGCATCTCTTGGAGTAATACATACGCTGATCAATAACACTAATTAAAAGATTCAGCCTGATGAACATTACAATTATTGTACCTTTAGCTAGATCGAAATGACCTGGATCGATTTATATTTCCTGATTACTTTCCCCGTGCTTCGTGAACATGCTGCGTTGTTTAAAAGATATATTGAAAGAACCACATAGTGGAACTTTCTTTGACCAAATGTATTTGACAGCTAATATTGACTGAGGGAAACACTTTGGCACGTTGCAACGTAGACTCTGACAGGACACCTCATTAAATGTAAAGGCAGGCAAATCCGTGTTCTGTCTATATTTTGTAAAGTTGCATTTCCTTGAACATGTTTTAAGTTTCCGGCTTGAGACAGAGCAGAACCGCAAGCATTTAATAAGAGGCGTGCGGTAGCATATATTTGAAGAAAAAAACAATGTTTTACAGAAACGACTGCATAATTCGTGTTGTTAACATATATGTCTTGGCAGTATTCAATAACGTAAATATAAGATCTATACGTGCTTATATTATACTAATAGACAAAAAAAAACGAGTATTTTACAATATTTAGGAGTGCATTGTTTTCGAAAACTGTTAGTTGTATATTAAAATGTATGCTAATGTTTTTACAACATGTTTAAGTGATCATACTCTTAAGTCATTAGTTAATTCATGTCCAAATTTTGTATTGATGCGATAAACAAATATCAATGTAATGTGAATAATTACATAGGATATAACTAAACACAATTTTTGAAAATGAAATAAGTTAATAAATGCTTCGCTTTGTTGACGTCTGTTTAAAAGTCCATTCCACCGAAGATTAAACAATTCTTAAATATGTTAAAATGACTTTTTTTGTATCCTATGGAGAAGACAATGGAGAAATGATGATCATGAGAAAACCATTTAAAAGTCATTAGCAACCAGCCAACCATTGAAAACCACATGTCAGCGGTTTCTCTTTATGCCGGAAGTGAGATGGGTAAAAACATTCAGAACCAACATAAAAAATAAACGTTGTGTTTTGCCAAGGAAAATGAAGCAAAGGTTACACAAACATGCCACTTAAACCTAACAAGAAAGAATTGTGGGTGTATAAACGAAATGTTCGGTCAATTGGGTGTTTGGCCGTTTGCACAAGTATTTCAGTCATATTCGTGTTGCCAGGGTATACATTGTGTGTTTAATATTATTCATCATATCACTGTATACTTTATTTATACTTTCAATAAGTATGTGGATAGCGAAATGAACGGTAGTGCATTATTTGTGTGTTATTTTGGTAGCACGTGGGTGTATATGTTCCAATTCACAATATAATGGTAACGGGTGTTGTCAAAATTATCATTCTAAAAATAACTCAAGTAATGCGTTTATAAACAATGCTTAAGAAAGCAATACATTGACCAAAGACCTGGCAAGACGAACTCCATACAGATAGAGGAAAGAAAACATCAATACACCTGTAAACTTCTTTAAATTCACACTACTATTAAGCTCTGACATACTCTTATGTAGTCGTGAAAGCACTTTTTCGTAATCCAAATTCAACTAGCATGTGTCAAATTGTAAATCCATTACTTTCTGTTATATTTTACTTGTTCTGGTGTCTAGGGACTTTAACAAGTTATTCCAAGAACATGTTTTAGCATTTTTTGTTTCTGACCGATTTTGCTGATAAATGAAGTAAGCGAGCGGTATGTATGAAGAATAAACCCCCTAAAAAACGCAGTCAGTCGATCAACACATACCATTTGTACTTTTGTTAAGGCAGTCATAGGAGGTTACATGTTCCATTAACCATATAACTGACGAAATGCTTAATACAATAAGGCACAACTTAAGTGTTACCACAATTAATTGACACATTAGTCAGTCATTCATAAGATAAAATTAGACCAAACAACTATATGTTATTAATATGTTATACTTATGCCTAATGAAATTCCAGAAACATTGTCAAGAGAAAAAAATCGTATAATAGTTTAACTGGGGTTGGACTGAGATCATTAGAAAAACCCAGTTCCTTCTTGTTTTTGTCACTATATTGTAGGTTGGTTATTGAAATTGCAACTTTAAGAAGTTCGCTCTCTTAAAACCTACTTTATAGTAAATTATCTGAAGTTTTTGTATTTTGTATGCTCATTAATTAATAGTTGAAAGAAGAAAGCACGCATTCACGATTTTGTTAAGGCCATCGCATGTTCACAAGAAGATGCAAACCATGCACAGATATCCTGGTACACTCCAACGGGAAACCGCCTTTTAATAGCAATGGCTTGATATTTGCTTTAAGTACGTAGTTTTTTGTTTGTTGCAAATGTTCATATCTTAAGTGGTTCTTTTTGATTGGATCTTAATATATACTTAAAATGCCCATTTACGTGATTACAATTAATTGTCTTGTGGGAGTCATTAGTACATTATCTGAACAACAGATGATTAAACAATCAAAGCATTTTGATCTGTTATATTCAGTTTACGACATGACGTCCAGAGGTCTTCCTTATTGCGACACTTATATTGAATCCAACGATTACCAAAGCACATGCCCGAACAATCTACGAGAGGCATTTGCGTATAAATAAAAGAAGTCGGGCGCCGTTTTATAATAAGTTATTATGAACTACGATTAAAACATTCGTCAGCTTAAGTTCATACTTGAATATTTACGAATGGTATACACATGGCATGCAGTCTTTTTTGGTACAGACATCACATTTAAAATCGTGTTGTCATAACTAAAGCAATAGAATACTTGCTTGACTTTAATGGTTGTTTTGGTTTGAACAAGCCACAACATCTTAATACACTTTAAACCAGTATACATGTGCATCTTGTTTCGCATCGTTAGTAATGCTCTTTCACAAGTAATGGACTTAAATAGGAAGAAATGTGTTCATTTAGCATGTATTTAAATATATTACAGTTTCATTCATGAAAATAACTTTGAATAGATACCTCGTCTGTAATAATATATGTTTTATAGAATTTAGTATATAATTCAGTTAGAATAACATAATATAACAAGAGTCGATACTTGTTTTTACTGGCTATACCCTTTACAAATATTTGATATTATTATTTCTGTTAACGTCACTATAGTCTTTTTTTATGTTTCAGGTTTACCATTGGAAAGAATCAAAATGGATCTTTAGTAAGTAATTAAATATGAATACTTCTAGCATGACTTTAGACAGTGTAATACAATTTGTGTTCAAAACCAAACTTATCGAACACAATTTATGGCAATACAATGTAATGAAATACACATTACTTTGCTATATGTTAGTACATCCCAAGCAAACAAATTATGAAAATGGTTTTAAAATGAGCTTATTTTTCAAGTTCCACTATGTTTATCCAACTTTTACAGCGAATTCGGTTGATTTAAGCCCCGTTGATTAAATTTCTGCTCTAATCCTAGGCACGAAATGACGTCATTTTTTCGACAAAATGACGTCATAAATTCATCGAAATTATCCAGTTAAACTAATTTTGTTTAAATAAAAAGGTTTACTGAATAAAAAGTGGGATAAATAGAATAATAGGTTAGTATTGATTATAGATCAGGTTTATCATACTTCATACTCGGCACGAAAACGAAAAAGCACTCGCCAAGGCTCGTGCTTTTTGTTTTCTAAGCCTCGCATGATAAACCGGCAGCGCTATAGATAACAAGCGTATTTGCGTTATTACGCAATTAAAATAACCAAAAACGTAATTAAATTCAAAATAAAGCGTACAAAAACGCAAATACAAATTTAATAACGTAATTCCCGTAAAAAAACTTGCGTCACGAAACGCAATTCTTCCGAACACCGGGCGTATTTTTAGACTGGTTATTTTCCGTACAAAAATGTACCGGATAGTTATATGCCGTCATGTGAAGAAAAGAAGGCAGTCTTTCCAGCGGTTATCATTCTTTGGGGTATTATTGTAATTATTCGTAGACCCGTCCGATTTCTACTTTCATTTTCTGAAATAATTAAAATGGCCACTGATGAACGCAAAAGAGAGTCGTTACACAAACGGAAGAGCAAAACAGTCGGAGTTATTCAAACGCTATGCGGACTAAATTTCATGGCAAATTGAGCGTCTGACCAAAATATTTACGACGTGCATGTGTTTGTAAAGCGTCTGTACTTTCAGTTTCTATAACGGTGCGTAATAAAAAATGTCTAAGCGAGGTCGAAAGACGTCCGCGATTGTTGCGCTAAATACATGTCGATCGCAATTTTTTTCCAACCAAGTAGGCACGCGCAAATATGTTCCGAATCATTCGTGTTATTAATTTGTTAGAAACAGTGTATGTAGCAGTTTAAAGTAGCGAGTTGACATCCAAAAACATGACAGAAAGTCCGTGATTGAAAAAACCTGTCAAAAGTGGAAAAAGTTATATCCCTGGTTAGAAATTGTTGATGTTGATGGGACAGGAAAAAAAGTTGAAATGTGCATACTGCACCCAGTCTGTGCAACAGAAGTAAAGCAGCAATGATTTTGAGGTATAAATGTTAATAACTTATTTCACCCTATTTAAAAACTGAAATTTAAGGACCAGACTTTGATCAGAAATTCAGTAATTGCTTGCTGGTATGTACAGGTACCTTTTTGAATTCCATTTGAATAAATAATATAGTAACCTTATTTTTATTATATTATATATGTCATTCCCTAAATTACCCAATTGAGTAAAAAAAACCCGGGGACGAAAAACCCAATTAAGCTCCAAAGTAGGGGGTGAAAATTTTTGCTAAAACTCTATTGAATTTACAAAAACCCTATTGTTGTCAAAAACAGGGGGTGATTACCCAATATACCCCCCAAAAGTTATCTATAGCGCTGTTAACCTGATCTATAATAAACACTAACCTAGTATTCTCTGTATACATGTTAACAACATAAGTTTAGTTAAATTGATTATCACCAATACTTGTGTAGCTTCCGTTACATATTGTCCAAAAGTAGTCAAATTGGTGTGTTATCTAAGCGCTTGAATAAACACAATCATTCCAGTGCCTCCCAAGACCAAAGCAAATAAACTGGGTGTGGGAATATTGAGAAGAAATGGGTCGACATACATGCCTGAAACGGGTTCATAAGTGCAAGTGCAGCGTTGTTTTAAAGAGACATTTCGTAGAATCTGTTAACTATGGGCCATATGCCAAATTTGGAATGCATCCGGTTTTTTTTTTAAAGCTATGTATTTCATTGTAGAAAGTGTCCACAGTAAAAATTGTTATTTACATGATTTTTTTTTTTTAATTTTGAAGAGCTGGTATAATTATCTCATGCTTATTCTTATTAACTCGCTGTACCCTAAACTATGCAATTATGGTCAAATTTGTACACATTGTGAATCTGCCACATATAGTACGCCATACATAATTAAACAAAAGCATTATTTAACAGTTGTGCAGGAGTAATCAACATTTCCAAGCTGTAATTGACATTTGCGTCAACGCTTGTATCTGTCACTTTGTTAAATAAAAATTTATTAAATAGGCTAATATCCCAACATTGTATTGCTTCCGATATAATTCTGTACATTATATATGTTGATGAACGTTGTGTTTTAATGCATCACTTAGACGGATGCAGTATTTTCTGTTAAAAGTTAAATTAATCATAATATTGTTACTATATGTTACTTTGCTCTTAACTTGCCTATACGTTTGCTTGTTCAGAAATTGACAATCTGAGCCTTTGCAAAGCCGTAACCTTACAAGTTGCCAAGAAAATGTAACTGTGTAAAGTGAACACGATTTGTAGACCTATATATTTTCTGTATGGTTTCATCGATTTATTTTCAGGAACTTAAATTAGTCTATGCACCACCGCGCTTTACTATTTTCCCTGAAATAAGAGATTCTGAGACGTTTTATTTGCGTCATGGGGCTATGTTATTTGTACTTTAGCCATAGCATGTATCCTTCATTCCGTTAATAATGGAAAATCAATATATGGAGAAGACGTGACTGTTTTATAGAAGGTACAATCATGCTCATATAGTCAACATAATTTAGCAACGTCGAAGCATATATGTAATGGAACATGTGTTAGTTGTGTTCACCTTTAAATACGCTTTTATCGGTACGTTGTATTTCCCTAAATTTCTCGATTAAACGTGAATCAGGGATGGACGTTAAACACAATGAAATATAGGCCAATATGTTTGAAAATTGGCATTCATTAAGGAGGAAATATGTTTCTTTTAATGAATCAAAATGCATACATAAAGTATGTACAATAAATTTATTAAATCAACTGTCACATAAATATAACACTAATGCATATTATTGGTATTATACGTCATTATAAAATAATGATGTTTTGTAAAACAAATGAAAACAATCTTGGTAAGAACGAGCCTCGTTGAAGCCTCATTCGGCGTAATAAATATTTTAAATGGCCAATAAGAGTATATGATCAAGAGGAGTACATACCTATTAAATGCATTCTAAACCCAAAGTTGTTTTATGATTATTGCGCATGAACATTCTGCAATATGGCTATGATCTCAAATAGTTATCTGCAATCTTCAAAATCTGATAAAATAACATTCAACTTGTGATAATATCGAACTCGTGGAACACGTGCAATAAAACATAAAGCATACAATGGTATTTCAGAAACTCTATCAGGAGCGTATTTTTTTCCACATTTGGTAAAACGGAACAGCTTAAAAAACATATGTACACATATAAACAAAAATATATTTAAAACTTGGATCACCGCCTTGGAGCGGTCAATCTAAAGCAGTATGTGTTAGACCGGTTTGAGACCTAGCTAAACCTAACACTTAGTCCAGAATAAATCACCAACCAAACACGCGTCTAAAAATATCACAATCAAATGACACTATTTTCTTCACATATAATTTCAGTGTTTATGTCGTAGCTATCACAAATTCAGTAAGACGATTAGGGGATAGGTTTTTAAGTTGATTGTATACTTTTTTTATAGAATATAGTCCATGTATAAAATATGTAAAACTATCAATAAAGATAAAAAAAGTAGAAAACCAAAGAGCTACCTTTAAAATTATTTCGAACATGTTAACAACAATACTGATTAATTATACAAGAAACATCGTGCGATTTTATTATGATCAAACATGCTCAGGACTTCATATTTAATAATCGCCTGTTTAAAACCTAACCCGGTCGCATAGTTGGGAGGGCATTTGCCATCTATTATTTTACGGCCCCTTTTCCCCCATCTCTGATTAAAGTAGGGCAGGCATCAGCTATTAGCGTATCAAGTATGTGCTCTTACTAATGGTTGACCTGATTGTCCTGGAAAAGAATAATTGACCGCCGCTATATGATTGGAATATAGTTGAATGTAGCGTACAATCAACCAAAAGAAATTGTAAATGTTTGGTAATTGATTCAAATGGTCTCTTTTCCTTAGACAGGGTCAAATGAAAGCTTAATGCAAGTCTGATTTGGAACTTAAACATCTCGAACATAGTGAATAATTATACAACAGATAATATGAACCACAAACACGTTCGCATTTCAAAAAGTTTGTTTGAATTGCATTATTTAAGTAACCAAATAATACCAGTTTAAATCGATGGATATAGTTACTTAAATTATGTCTATTTATAATAATATCTTAAGTTGTATAGTATATATATTATATAGTAGATTTGTATGTGAAACAGAGAAAATTTCAGAAAGACAACCTGTACATGGTATATAGCGTTGGGGTAAAATACTTCACACCGTGTCTCATTTTTTAGATTATTTATTAGGAAATACTTGATAAGATGTCAAAGTCTTAAAACATGCACATGCATTGGCTACATTCGGGAATAAGCATAGCAATCGGTGTTAGTAACAAATGTAAAGTTATAATAATATGGTGTATATAAAGCACCGCAGTTACTCAGTTCATACTATAAATTTATAAAGTAAGCAGGACATAAGTAGGTCGCGAAAAATGGAATTCTAAATATTCATTAACTGCGTATATTTATTGACATCGAAATATATAACGAACATAAAAGGACGCAAACACCGCAATTTGTTTACACTATTCATCTGAAACAATCCCCTTAGCGAAATTATGATATTGTCTCCTTTGTTTTGATGTATTTCTGGTTTTTAACGTTACTTCTCATGCGAAACGTGTTTTTATGACATAAAACGCTATCAACCATACACAAAGGTTTCTTTATTTACATTCGCAACCATAGCAAATACTATTCATTATAACATTTTGAAGTTTTATTAAGCATGCACTCATATCAAATCTGCATTCGGCTTTTAATTAATGTATTGAATACATGCATCTCAAAGTCGAAATTCTATTTGAACAGCAACACACGCATACTCAACATGTTATTGTATATTTCAAAGATTCATTACATTATCAACTTAAGTGCATTGCTAATTTGCTCTGTTATTTAATCACCCCCAAAAATTAGTAAACGTTCATAAAAAATTGTACACAAAAAGCCATAAACGTATATTGCATGTTAAACTGAGTAAGTAGAAAACCGATTGGAATAACGCGGTTTTAAATTGTTCAATTGATTTAACTTGTTTACGTAGAACATGCATGCGCAACTGTACAATAAAAGTGCCATCGGAAGAGCAAGCAATACAAGCAATACAGAATTAAACTTAGTCCAGATGGTAGACTAAACATTTTACATCTTGCAAGGTTTGTCTGACATTTGGAAAAGCTACATGCATGTAAAGACGTGCTCATAATCAAACAAAAACTGTTCCCTGACTAAGGCAAAAACTCGTTTTCATAAATTATACTATATTAAAATAATAAATTACCTTCTTTAACACATACAAAAACGTATATGTACACTTGGTTACTCTTGCACTTGAAGCTCATATAATATTCAAAGCATTAACATAGCTTGTGTTGTATATGGTAATATGATATTAATCAAACAGGGACATACTAGTATTTGTTTTATCGATAACTAACATTACTTATTACGTTTTCTTATGTATACATTTGAAGCGTACATACGTTTATAATACGTGAGTATGGACATTCTTTGAAAACAAACACAACCCGTTAGTTATCAAATGAAACAGGCGAGATAACAAGGTTTGTGAATTATCGGACATTGTATCTCTTATTTGGTGTGTAGAAATGAAACAACATTCGTTTGGAACATCGTCGTGTGGTTAGCTGATTGTATATAAACTACTAATTTAACAGAAGTCAATCCATGTGTAAAAGATGCGCAGTCTTCGTGTGTAATACATATGAATAATAAATGATAATCCATCGCCATCCAAAAGGATACACATAATAACCCAGGATTTTTTATTCATATGTCGACTGTACGAATTTGGGACGATGTATATTTGTCACATGACATTTGCGACGCCGTAACACACAAGTATCTGCAACATTTAAAAATATCGCTTTTCGATCAGAGTCGCTTCAATTCCGACTATATCAAAATAATAAACGGACTTGCCATATTCGCGATCATTAGCTGTACTCTTCTTCCATCTATCAATAACGTAAACCTCACAGTGGTGTGGATAGTGCCAATATATTATCTGTGTGCTTGAAATTTGCCACCTTTCAAAAAAAAGTTTTTTTTTTCTAACTTTTACTGTACGCATTTTCAATAAGTAAACATTAAATACTTTTCGTTATAAAAGAATCACGCATGATGCAGAATATTTTTTATATAAATAATCATTCATTATTATGTATTGTAAGTGGAAAATAAATGTGTGAAATTCAAGTACAACAAACTGACAAAAAAGCATATACTATTTGATATCATTATGAGAGGCGAATTAACATTTCCTATCGATTCACATATATTCAGACGAAAATACAAGAAACGCATTCTATTGCAAGATGTCAACAAACAAATTCAGAGAATGACATGTTGTATTTCCGTTCTATGTTCTATTTCCGAATGGCTTCGTGAACGCTGTAAAGGCAGCCTATTTTCAAAAATTGCCAATATAAATAACAATAAATGTTATCTTCATGTCAATAGTGGTTTATTATCCATAGTGTAAGGCAATAAATCAGAATGAATGTCCTTTGGTTGAGAGATGTAAAGCAGGGGAGTGTTTAGTGTGGTAGATTTATTATCGCGATAAGTAGATTATAAAAAATAAACACTTTTCTGTGTCGATTTTTTTTTTAACTAGAAGGTTATATAAATTTGTATAATTCATAGGCTTACAAAAATCCTGTCCCTTATCCGCTGCCATGTTTGAATATTCTCATTGAAGTTAGTGCTCCTTTAAACTATTTATTGGTGCCAAGTGGCTTGGTTATTTGCATTTGCAAAATCGTCTGAGTCCTGCCTGTGCATTTTTAATAGGGAATCCATATCTTGTTAAGATATTTTGTAGAAAGAAGGAATATGGTCGGTAAGGGACATATGTTGACAAGCTAGATAGCATGTGGATTATAATTATGTCGCTCTTTGATCGTTGCGTTTGCGTTCATATTTGTCTTCTTCTTTCAATGTTTGTTAATCATGATATTATTTCAAACGATTGCTAAGGAAGATGGTTAACACACGGTAAACTGATATAGCTCGATGATGAATGATAGGCAATGTATTACTCATTAAGTTATCGTTCCAATGATGTAAACGAAATTATTGCATGTTTTATATGTTTGGTATTCTTTGCTAACGTTGTTTATGTTTCCACAGTTAAATGTGGCAAACTGCCTATTAACAAATACTGAATAAACGTTTTGATCTTGATCCGTATCTGTTTAAAAGTATAAGCTGTTAAATACGCGTTAATGCATTTTTCATTGTACAAGTAAAAAAAAACCGTCTTTCGATATTTTGTGGTTTCTTTCATCTTTAAATCATAATTGAGCCACTGTTTGATATATGTTTTACAATCCCCCACTTTGAAACGTGTTATCTTGATGGCTGTTATAATAAAATCATTAACAAGTTATTTATAGGAAATTTGATTCAAGTGAAAACCACATGTTGACATACAAACCTCGTTACTTGATGAATAAAACGTTTTTTTCATAATAGGTATTCGAATGAATACATATAAGCTTTTAATAATATATGTTTTAATCGGTAAATATGTTTAACTCCTAATTCATAAGAAACAAAATACGAAATGTTCAAACGTGTTGATTACGATTTATCATCGAGGTGCCAAACAAGTTCAATGTAAACAGGTACACTGATGAAACGTAAACGTTGGTATGCATTGCGTTCATAAGCATAGCAAGCAATTCATAACATAGTTTCTACAAGGGTCAGGATGTTGTCAACAGTATCTGATATCCTCTCACGTTTTAATGAATATTCGACATAGTAGTTAATTTTATTTCCTTAAATTAGTTGAAACCGCAAATGCTTTAAATTGACCTTTCTAATCGGATAACATAAGTTTGAATCAGTTAATAAGCTCATGTTTTGTTACAATATATATGTTTAACAAACTTTAAAGACTTTATAATGTGCGATGCATATGTAATCATATTCTGGCAATGAATGTAGGGATGCACTTTAATTTTGTGGAAAACGAAATATGTAAATGTCAGTTATCAATCTATTGGCGCATAGGGAAAAAACGACATAGACTGTCTGCAGGTTCCCGTGATTGTTGAAGAAAAGCTGATCTAGACGCAAAATGGATACTGAAATAGTATTAACATACATAATTATATCAAACAAGTTGAGGTTGGAAATAAGCGATAATTAAACTTTACCAGGAAAGAAACCCGTGTTACCTAGTCTTTTTTATTTTAGGGAAGTGACGCTTTGTTTTTTTAAATACAGACCAAAACTCATCCAAACACACAACAAAGGTTAAAACTGCAGTCGCCATTATGTATGGATACCTGAATAAGATAAGTAATCGGTTAACCGTGTTCAGTAGTCGGTACACTTAAATTGATCACTTAAACTATATATTTTATAAGCATTTAACCCTGTTTTCTCCGTTCAAATAAAATTATGACATATTATTTCATATGTATAAATGTACCTTGCTAAGATAATAGCATTTCAGTTTGCTTTTGCATTCATAAAAATCGTCAAGCCTTTTAATACGCATTTGGTGAAATCAAACACATGTCGTATGCAGCAAAGGAAAACAAAACCGTTTTAAATTGTTTGTTTTGATAACAATCGCCTTTATTTGATATTTCAACAAATGTGAAAAAAACAACAGAGCACAGGAAGCGACTGCAATATAATGGCATCTTCGAGCATCGTCTGCAAAGCTTTACACATTTCAGTATCCATGACGTGATATCATTGCTTGCAGATAATGAATAATGTTTAAGACGTCTCTACAATAACGTGGCGTCAGCAAAATTCAGTAAAACATTCGCAATATCTCGCCTGTGTACAAACGTATCCAGAGGCTGAACATTATTCCCGACCAGACGATATTCAATTCGTCCGTATATCAATTGATTCACACAGCGCGGGGATGTTGGAAGTGTTATAATGCACGCAATATGACTTATTGAGCCGCAGGAATATCACAAATTAAGCCGTTATGCCAGTGGTACACTGGAAATAAAACAGTTTCCCATAAATAATAAAGCATCCGCTACTTGTATTTGGGAAATGTTATTTTAGTTTGTTTTGCCATTGATAGACTTTAGACATTCCATCTCTTTCTGTAAACAATTGTTTCCACAATGCGATGGATTTGGAACAATTTCATTGAAAACAAATCCTATACATACTGTGCATTATAATGCATTAATATGTACATGTATGAAACAAATCGTATATGAGATATTTTATTCAATATTTAGTTCGTTGGGCTACACGATTCAGCTAGGATAAACAGTCAGAACACATTTTAAATCATGAGCACCAATATATTTCGAAGGCGCAAGCTCATCACTAATTTAACACAGCTGCCGAAATAAACGTGTATTTTCTTAACTTTTTTCAATATAATGTTAAACATGATATTGAAGGATGGAATCTGTCATTTCCTGCTATCATAGTTCCAGTTCCCATCGGATTCCTAGTTGTCAATGGCGATCAAGGACACGTTGATGTTAGCCTTTTTGTTCTCTAATTACCAAAACAAATATATAAATCAATGTTATCTTCTAAAGAGTATGGGTTTCATCCTTATTTAGGGCATTAATCAGTTCAATGGCTTGATGGAGAGATGCGATGAAAGGAAATTATTCTTTATCATTGATTTAGTATCGCCAAAGCACTGTTATGTAATTGATGCGAACACTTATTAACAAGATTGCCTTCAAATAACGGACTCGAATGTTGGACTGAATACATACAATTATTAATCCAAATGATATGGAAAACAGAGATATTGTTGATAACATCTATACTCAATTTGCATGTTTATTAACGCTGACCGATACAGAACCCACACACATTTGTTTAAACATTTTATGAAAATCCAGCCAATTCTGTCAGTAATAAAAAGAAAGTATGCAACAGAAGTAGTTGTACATACCCATGAGCATCACTTTGTGAAAAGGGGATTAAGTGCATGTGCGTTAAGTGTCGTCCCAGATAAGTCTGTGCAGTCTGCACAGGCTCATCAGGGACGATACTTTTCGCATTATCTAGATCTTAACTTAGAGGTGACTTTCTTTAAACGAAAAATATCAATAACGCGGAAAGGGTCGTCCATCATTAGCCTGTTCGGACTACAGAGGCGAATCTGGGACGACACTTTACGCACATGCATTACTCTCTTTTTTAACAGTGCGAAGCTCATATTCATCTTTTCGGTTACACATCCTAAGGTAGTACTGTTATCAAACCTAGTTCTAAATAAGGTATGTCGGAATATTATATTCATTGCTATCCACAAGATTGACAGCACCCAGCTCAATGCATGTTTGTGTTGTTTATGCATTCACAGCTTTGACAATTTATCATATATTTCAGATGTTTCAGATTTCCTTGTTTTAGACTTTAGACGATACGCTCATTTTTGTATTGTTTTATTACGCACATTTTGATCCGTTTTTATTTTAAAAACAATGTTCGGTATTCGTCTTTTTGAATTTAATATGAAGTTTCAATCAATAATAAGTTTTTTTAAAATGTGTGTAACGAATTATATTTGAAGCATTTTCCTGATTGAAAGGGGACATCCAATTTAGCGGACAGATGGAGTAGTACACACATGTAATGAAACTTTGAGCGATTCGTCATGTGCACGCAAAGTGCCGTTTAAATAACATAGCATTTTAGGGGGAAACCGACAAACAAGTATTCACAAGATTAATGTAACGGTTACATGTCGAAATTAGTTATGTAAGGTGTGGGTTCACATCTTCACTTATCACTTATTTTTCTTTTAAACGAAATTACGCATTTTTCGCCGTTGATATTGTTCTTATTAGTAAAAAATGTAAACACAGACATAATGAAATGCATTACACTGTTAACAGTTTTTGTTTTGTTAACAGTGTTTACTAACGTATTTATAGTGATGTGATGTTGGTAGTGATGTTGGTAGTAGTTAACTTATTAAATTATACGGATATCCGGATATATTCGAATACTGGAATCGGTTATCCGGATAACGATTTTGAATACGATTCCCACCCCTAATTCATTGTGAATACACGAACGCTGTTTTGTTCACTTTAATACGAAAACTTGTTATATTAGTTCAAAACATTAAATAACGGAATACCTCGGACGCAATTTTTCAAATCAATTGTACTTTTTTTTTCAAAATTATTATATGACGTATATTTTTGTTGCCATCAAATCCTTTTTAGTTTCATTCAACGGCGATCCATATTACATTCTAGAATTTCGTACATATCTTATGGTGACGTATCTTAGCTGGAAGCTGTGTCATTTACTTAGCACAATGCGTTGATGATAAAAGAATCGTACGTACATGTACTGAACTGGGATACCACCATGTGTGATGTTGGAAACCCTTCTGTTGTTTACTACCAATATCAGCGACTATCGACATCGTCATACGTCATGTAGTGCATTGTTGGTATGACATGTTCTATCAGTATCAATGAGATCTAGTTGAGTGGTATTGATTATGGAGACCGGCATCAAAGCTTAAGACGAAGTCTTCAAACTTGTTTTATTTGTGCCGGGGTTTACTATATTAACAAAACCGACTGTTTTATGACATGTTTTTCAAGTTCTCCAGGTCGAAACGTGATTTGCAGTTGTAACATTGTATTTAAACCTCCATTGTTTACTGTCTAATCAATATATACTAAGGATAAAATGTCTTCTAGAAAGTGTTAACATCATAAATATTTATATTTGTTCGGGATATCGAGCACATCTAAATCTAGTTAAACGTAATCTGAATTTAACAACTAACTTGCATCATTTTGTTTCGTGTGACTTCGATATAGAATATGTTATATGTGGCTGAAAAAATAGTTCAACATGAAGCATAAAATACAAAAATAACACAAACGCTTAACCTTGCGGACCAATTCTCAGAAAACATAGATTTGCTTAAGAATTTTGACTGACATTTTGCTGGTTTTGTTAGAGCAAGTATGATTAAGTTCATGCGGTCATTATTGTTTTCCGATCTGATGTCCATGATGTAACCTTTGTCTTTTTTAGAACAAAAACTTGACGATCGCACCAGAATGTTTTATATTGTTTGATAATAGCCTTATTAGTTTACGTTTATCTTCCCATTTTTTAAACGTACAAATACGGAAATGACGCCAGCGTTGCAATAGAAGATTCAAATATGAAACCCATAAACACCTTTCGAAAACTGGGGGTTTTGTCCACTGATAACCTTGTTGAGTATGTTATTGTCGTCTTGCTATTTTAATTGAATGTTTATTTTAACATAGCAAAAGGGAAATGGCTACCAACATTTCATGATACAATGTCACAGAGTGCAAGTTTAACGCGCTCACTTCTTTTATGCAAGTTAGTATGTTGCAGACCGTTACATATTAATAATAGGCGTTTGTTTTCTAGACAATGCATTAAATTTATTGTAATCATCCACTTAAGCATAGAGTCAAATACGTAAATAACGGAACCATAAGTTAAAATTAAAGGGTACACTATTGTGCATGCTACTTATCTTATACATTATGATTTATACATCTTAGTTTGCTATTTAGAATTCAGTGACGAAGGCTGCAAGACAACTGTTAAATGCTATATATTAAGGTGCCACAGGTTAATTTTATGGAAAATGAAACATGTAAATGATAATAATCAATCAATGAGCAGATGAAGGAAATACGATATCGACTGTCAGACGGTTCTTGTGATTAATGAAGGAAAGCGCGTCCAGGTTTCTCAGTGTGAATATATGAAGCTATATGGAACTTAAAGTGCATACATTCAGAAAAAAGACTTAGCACTTGAACTAAGTGAGTGCATAATTTCAATTTGTCAGTGACGCTATCGACGTAGCGTTTTTTTTACATTATGAACTGATTTAGATTGTATCAAATTGGCTTCTAATATAGAGTCAGAATCCATTGAAAGTATTATTTTAAGAAGATATTTGCATGCTTATGAGGCTATATTTTCTAAGATTGTGCTATATATTTGCCTACACAATTCATGTTTGAGTTTTATGTGTGATTTTATTTTCTCTATATATATGTGTTTAGTAGGTCATATATTGTCGTAATGAATGGGCGATGTTTTCGCATTTACATTTAAAGGTGAGGTATTTGGTTAAAAGATTAATAACATTATTGGCCATATTAATTTCGCACTCGTGTGTACTTTAGATTACAAAGGGAAATTATTTTAATGATAAGGTGCGTGTTATGTTCAAAACCAAAGGTGTTTTGTATCATGATCGTTACTTTCGACCATAAATGTTGAACTTTATGGCATTCCCAAAACGTGTGTTTCGGCTTGAAATCTAGAGTTACTTGCATATTTATTAAATGAATACAATAAAATTGAGAATGTGTATAGGCAGAAGTATTCCATCGAACCAATAGTTACGCTTTTGACAACCATAAATGCAAACATACGAAACAGCCCAAACCTTTTTACCGAACCTAATACAAACATTCTGACGCACATACCACGTATAATATGTTGGAAACAAACGGGTATTTCAATATGATATAATATTACATAATCATGTCACACCGAGATTCGGTTTGCAGTTTCGAATCGCGTATACAATACGGAACAATACACACAACACACCCAAAGACATGTAGCAATAATTAAAGCAGAAGAGGCCATGATGTATGACTATCTGCACGAGTTATCTGTCAAAGGAAGCGAACAACCGTAACCAGTAAAAAGCAGACTTAAATCGATGAAACTAGTATATCTTACAATATTGAGTTACACAACTGGAATACATTTTGTAAGTGCTCTAATGCACGCAAACAAATTTAGGAGACATCTCAGTGCTTTTCTGGAAATAATAAAGACCATAACAAAAAAGCATTACTCATCTTGTTTTTGAAGATTTGTTTTACATGTTTAGCCATGAATATAATTTTGGCATGCAATCCTTGAATCTCAGCAAATATTTCCACGTTGCCTTTATTATCCAGCTTTATTCTACTATATGTATATGTTGTTTCGTTTTGTGCCGTACTGTACCGTTTTGGCAATTGGTTCCTTGCCATAAATAAAGGACCACAGAGGTGTGTATGATAAAACTGCAATACTGCTGCAGCTTCTGGAGTTTCACTTCTTCATTTTGAATTGGAAAGTGTCATCTTAAACAAATGTTTAATACTGTCGATTAGACAATATCATGTTTAACAAATCTCATTTAAACTAGACACGAATTCAAAGAAGGAAGTGTTTCATATCCGTTGTATCAGTGTTCCATTTCCGACTGGCTTCCTTGCTGTCAATGGCGAAAATTGCAAAGAACGCGTTATGGCCATAAAAGTTACAATACATATATACATGAATGTACTGTTCTTGGCACTATGTGCTTTTATCGTTAATATGTTTGCACTATTTTAACTTCAATGGTCTATGCTGTACTGATGCGCAGCTTTATACATTTCAAAGTCCATGACGTTATATCATTGCTTTGCAGATAATGTATAACGTTTACGACGTCTCTACAATAACATGTCGTCACAACATTCAGAAAAATATTGCCTTTCGAGCGATTATTCTTCTGCGTACAGACGTATCTAGAGGCTGAACATTTTTCCCGACCAGACGATATTTAATTCGTCCGTATATCAATTGATTCACACAGCGCGGGATGTTGAAAGTGTCCTAATGCACGCAATATGACTTATTGAGCCGCAGGAATATTACAAATTAAGCCGACATGTCAGTGGTACGCTGGAAATAAAACAGTTATCCATAAATAATTAAGCAACCATTACTCATTTTGTATGCGGGAAATTTCATTTTAGTTTTGACATAGATAGACTTTCGACATTCCCTCTCTTTTCTAAACATTATGGATTGGTACAATGCCATTCGAAACAAATCTTATGTATATAGTGCATTAATATTTACATGAACAATGTTTGGAACAAATCGTATATCACATATTTGAATCATTATTTTGTTCGTTGGGCTATACGATTCAGTTAGGATAAAGAGTCATAAAACATGTTCAATCATTAGTCCCAATGCATTAAGAAGGCGCAAAACTCATCACTAATTAAACACAGCTGTTGAAATAAGCTTGCACTTTTCTCCTTGTTTTTCAATATAATGTGAAAACATGATTTTGAAGTATGTAAAATAACATTTCCTTCTATCATAGTTCCAGTCCCGATCGGATTCCTAGTTGTTTATTGTGAGCAAGGGCACGATGTTAGCCTATTTGCACTACAATTACCAAAACAAATATATATCAATTTAATCTTCTAAAAAATGTGGGTGTTTATCCCTATTTAGGGCATTAATCAGTTCAATGGCTTGATGGAGAGATGCAATGAAAGGGAATTATTCTTCATTATTGATTTAGTATCGCCAAGCGAATGTTCGGTAATTGACACGAAACATAATTAACATAACGGACTCGAATGTTGGATTTAATACATAAAGTTATGTATCCAAATGATATGTTTGGAAAATATTGATATGGTTAATTACATATTTATTCTCAATTTGCCTATTTATAAATGTTGATCGATACAAATCCCACATAAATGTCTTTAAACAGTTTGTTAGCAATAAAACGAAAGCATACAAAAGAAGTAATTTTACATACATATAAGCCTCGCTATGTGAAAAGGTAAAGTCCGCACAGGCTAATCAGGAACGACACTTTCCGTCTTATCTAGATTTTTGCCAAGAAGACACTCTCGTTAAACGAAAAATATCATAAAAGCGAAAAGTGTCGTCCCTGATAAGCCTGCTCGGCCTTCACAGGCCAATCTTGGACGACACTTTACGCAAATGCATTAAGCTCCATTTTCACAGAGCGAATCTCATATTCATCTTGTGGTGTATCAACCGTTCTTTTCGGTTACACATCCTAAGGTTATACTGTTATCAAACCTAGTTCAAAATAAGGTCTTTCTTTATGTTATAATCATTGCTATTTACAAGATTGACAGCACCAAATCAATGCGTTTTTATGTTGTATATGCGTTCACAGTTATAACAAAAATGTCAATGTTCATTTTAAGATAACAGAGTTTTAGACTTAAAGATACGCTCATGTTTTGTTTCGTTTTATTACGCATACTCTGATTCGTTTTTATTTCAAACACAATGTTCGCTATTCGTTTTTTTTTAAATTTGAAATCACGTGTCAACCAATAACAAGTAAATTCAAAATTAGTTTTTATATGTGACGAAGTATATTAGAAGGCATTTGCCTTACTGAAAGTATACATCCAATTTAGCGGACAGATGGGATAGTATAAACAGTGAGCGATTCGTCATGTGTTCGCAAAGTGTCGCTTAAATGAGAGTGAATTTGAGGCGAAAACAGACGAACAAAGTATTCACGATGAAAAAAAATCAGGTTTTGGTTTTCAGATGTTTACCTTTAAAAACACATTATGGAGCTAACTAACAAAGGACATTTTAGTACATAATAGTTTTAAAACGATGGAATAAGAATGGCATAACATGTAACTGTGTGAAGTGCGAAGAAAACCAATTAATCATAAAGTATAGTATGAAGTGATATTTTATCAACACAATCACCTTGATTCATTTGTTATGGTGGTATAAACGCAGCTTTGCATTTAAACTTGAATTCAGGAAAACAGAGCGTATATATACGCATATATGCTTTGATATTACATGCGTTCATATATATTGAACACATCAAAGATATGGCCTATCTCAATCCAGCATCACAGGGCGTACAAGGAATACTTAGCCTTTAGTTAGACGTCAACAGGCAAACATAGCTCTTCGCGTATTGTTCGTTGATTGGTATAACCTGTTATATTTGTGACAATTAAACATGAACACGGCAATAATAAGGTAACATTTGTCCCTTTAGCTTGGGTCGAACTTGGTTAGAAATCACTGATAAATTGTTCCTGGTCATAAAGTACATATGCGCCAAAATGCGATCATTCTCAAGTAAATAATCTAAGATATATACTGCTATCTGCTAAATTCACTTGTGAAGTCAATTCTGCCCATGTGCAATGTGTTTGCCTGTAAAAACATATTTTGTATTCATAATTGTAGTAACGGTTTGCATATGAAGTATATAAACTCGGTTGTTTTTTGTATACATCAATGGTGTCGCGTGTATTTGTTCGGATGTTCCAATTGTACACGAGTAAGTAGTTAAATATGTAGCCCGGTATTGCTACAAGGAATAATGCAGTCAGCATTTGCTAGACCGTTAAACAGAGCGAATAAGTGATATCATCCCCGTAAAGAAAATGCGCCGTTCTGATTTTATGCACAAATGCCTGAATAGCTCTATGCAATCTCCGATACGCAGTAGAAGTAGCAGACACTTGGGATGTTATCTTAGCGCTTAAATAAACACAATCATGCCAGTGCCTCCCAAGACCAAAGCAAATAAACTGGGTGTTGGTATAATGTGGAGAAATGGGTCGACATAAATGCCTGAAACGGGTTGGTAAGTTCAAGTGCATCGTTGGTTTAAATTTCGTAGAATCTGTTTACTATGGGTCATGTGCTAAATTTGAAAGGCATCCTGGTTTAAACAAGCCAATGAATTTAACTGTGGAAGGTGTCCGCAGTAAAAATCGTGGTTGGTATTAGCTTAAAAAACAATTATGTCGCGTTGGTCTGATTATCTAATGCTGATTCTTGTTAAATCGCTGTACCTTAAACTAAGCAATACTGTTCATAACTATATATATTGCGCATATTACACATATATTACGCCATAAATTATTAAACAAAAACACTAAATACTAGTTGTAAGTGAGTAATCAACATGTACGTGCTGTCTTTGACGTTTGTCAAACGCTAGGATCTATGCCATTTTGTTAAATTAATAATGCATTAACAAGGCTAATATAAACCGTTTGTATTGCGTCCGATATAATTCTGTACATTTTATATGTTAATGAAAGTTTTGTCTTTACGAACCACTTAGACAGATGAAGTATTTTCTGACGAAAATTAAATTTCTCATAATATTGTTACTTTATGTTACTTTGCTCGTATTTTGATAATACATTTGCTTGTACAGAAATTGACATTATGAGCTTTTGCAACTCCGAAACCTTACATTTTGCCAAGAAAATGTAACTGTGTAAAGTAAACACGATGTGTCGACCTTTATATTTCCTGTATGGTTTCAACAATTTATTTTCAGGGACTTAAATTAGTCTATTTTCCCTGAAAATTATATTACGTTTATGAAAGATAATCTATAGTTTGTCTTCTTTTCGTACCACTGCATGTAAAGCTGCATTTGCTTTTTGTGACTCACATTAAAACAAACAGACAACACGTTGAAAACACAACATTACTTGTATTCAAAATTGTGTATTGAAGAACATTAAAGAATCTATGCCTATAAGATATTTCATCCTTCAAATAAATTATACAGTCAAATATGTGGATGCAGTGCACTTTAGAATGTATGGGCATAATTATTTACTTCTATTAACGCATAGCTATTTAAATGCGATTTTTATTGTGGCATTTGCATTCAGTGCCGATTCCTTTAAGAAAACTGCAGAACGATAGATATCTGGATGCCAAAGTTTATTTTTTGGGAAAATGAAATATGTAAATGTCGATGATCAATCAATCCCCGCACGAGGAAAATACGATATCGACTGTCAGAAGGTCCCCTTGATCGATGACGAAAACCTGGTCCAGACGGCTCAGTTTGAATATATCGTGGACCACAAAGTGAACACATTCTAAAAAAGGCTTAACACTGGAAATGCATTTGTGAAATACATACCGTTTTTAGTGATCATATAGATGTTGCGTTCGATCGAGCGTTTTTAAATTAATAACTTGTTTTGCTGGTAACTAATTACGAATTAAAGCTTATTAATTATAGGTATTTGAATACAAATTTGAAAAACAAAAATACAAGACAACTGAGATCGTTTCTTTCTCGGATTATCTGCCTTGAACCAACATTATTGAAATACGAATCAACGATGATTATTTATGGGTATTTACATATTAATTTGAAGAAATAAAACACAAAAAAATAATTGTGTCGTGTTCTGAGAAAACTGGGCAAAATGCTTGTGCGTAAATTGTCATCCCAGATTAGCCTGTGAAGTCCGCACAGGCTAATCAGGGACGACAATTTCCGCTTTTATGGAATTGTTCGTTTAAATGATGTCCCTTTTTAGCGAAAATCCAGTTTAGGCGGAAAGTGTTGTCCCGGATTAGCCTGTGCGGACTGCACAGGCTAACCTGGGATGACACTTTACACACAAGCATTTTGATCAGTTTTCTCAGACACAATTGAGAACGTTTTTTCGGCGGTCGTTCATCGAAGCAAAATATGGTGTTTGATAACCTTTCTGTAAGCATCTATGCAAGCATACACAAACAACAAAAGTCCTTTGATACAACCTACCTGAAACAGTTTTGACTAAAACACAACGTGGAGCATGAACGGCACAAACGGATACTCGAATATAAAATAATCTAACATAATTATGTTTCATCGGTTGAGCTTTGATTTTAGATATAACGAAACTCCAGAAACATTATCAGGGGAGAATATCGTGTAACAATCCGCTAGTCTTTGTTTAAGGTCAATGGCGAATCGCCTTTACAATAAGAACACAACATACATTACACCACAACACATAACAATGGTATAGCTACCGTCCTCAATATGTGTGAACATTTGCTTAAGACCAATGTCATCGGACACGATTAAACGTGTCCAATACTTGGTATACCTAAATCGTTGATGTATTAGCATTCAATATGTTTATGTAGTTCTTATAAAATAAAAGATTGACACGTATCATTAAATAAAGCGTTTAAATGTGTTAATACTTGAATTGGTTTTGACGTTGATACTAATTGCCTTGCTGTTTCATGTGCATTAGGTTTCATCAAATGCAAGTATTTTGCAGGCAGTTCAAGATGTTTCAAAGTTCAGTGTATGATAAAATTGTCCTCTATTTGGTATCGAAATAAATGTAAAAACCGAGGAAGCTCATCTAATGATATCGTTTGTGTTTATCTTAGAACTTCGCCTTCATAGCTCCTCATATTAAACAACTCATAATTCCAGGACATTCTAATATTGCGTCGTTGATAATGAATTGCTTTTCAGACGTCTCTGCAATAATTTGGCGATGCCGTCCACACAAAGAGTTCGCCAATTTCAGTAAAACATAACCTTTCGAGCGCTATTTCGCCTTAATAGCAACATTTTCATAGACGGAATAATATTTTTTATCAAAAATGTCAAATTTCTCCATATATCACATGATTCACACAAAGTGCGTCTATTTTGAAAATGCTCTCAGACACGTATGACTTATAGCTCTGCAATAATTACAAACGTTATGCGGACATGTCAGTGGTATACTGGAAATAAAGTATCCATAAACAACAAAGCACATAATAATCATCCTGAATTTCAAAAACTTGTTTTTATGTGTTTTGCATTTGGAGATGTGTGACATTCCTCTTTTTTTTATCAACACATTTTCACATTGCAGTGGATTGGGACACTATACTGTTTAAAAACAATCTTATACATACCGTGCATTTATGTATACATACACATTATGTTAATCGTTTGGTACATACGTTTTTTTATTTATCAGTTATTTCGCTGAACTTTACAATTCCTTTACGATAGACAATCATCAAACATTTTAAATATTAAGTCCAAAATACATTTTGTAAACACGAAATCTCACTTACTAAACGCAGCGGTCGAACGTTCCTTTTTCTTTTGTTCATATACTGTTGAAACGCGGTATTGAACAATGAAGTGTTTCATGTGCGTTGCATCATAGTTCCAGTTCCGATTTGCCTCCTGGCTGTCAATGGCAAAAAATCCCAAAATCGTGTTATTTGTTGTCTGTTAGCAATATACTTACCAAATTAAATACAAGTATACACGGGCTTGAATTTTTAATTCAAATGACGCGCTTTATATATAACTACAAGCAGAGCCTTATTACCATTTGTAAAAGTAATTAAATATTTTAAACAATTTACTTCTGAAACAAATAACGATAATTACATTTCGGGTTTTAAATTGATATTTGCGTCATTCCTATAATATGCATGATTGATTAAACGTTTACACACTAATTATTAATTATTCACTGGTAATGACGAAGTCGTGATTTTATTGTATTACATTATATAGCGGAAACAAACCTGACGCACAAATCCAATAATGTGTATGGGTGTTTTGTTTTCTAAATGTATAATGTAACGACGTTTAGAAGTGTTACCCATATTTGATTGTAGATTTTTTTGAAAGGATGTAATCAAATAGCATATTTAGTACCATTCGTGTCCATTACCAAGAGGAAATAATTGTTTTCCTAATATATGATGCGGAAGTTCACCTCAATTAAAAGCTGCTGCATGTAATTCTCACATTTCATTGATGAAAATAAACTCGAGTCTTTCGTGTACTGATCTGCCAACCCGTGATGACATGATTTTGGATTGTATATCAATACCAGCGTCTATCCACCGAGGTTATCAAGATCGTCATATATAAAGTTGTATATTGTTTCGGTAGGAATAATCTAGCGGTATCTATTTTATTCTAGTTCAAAAGTATTGATTAAAGAAGCCGGCAGTTATTTAGCTTATTACCGAAGTCTTTAGACACGCTTATATTGAACGTATGCACCGCGGATTGTTTACTCTTTTTTTACCTAAGTCCTCATTCATGACATGCTTTATTTCCCCCAAGAGGCAGTGTTATTTGCAGTTTTTACGCTGCAGCCAAACTCTGTCGGTTTAACGGTTACTCATGAAACGAATGCCTTCTAGGACACGGAGAACACACGAAAAGTAGTTAATGTTGTTGCAGCTGTATAAGCTAATGTATCGTGTCTACGATAAAGGCACACATTATATATGGTTTACAGAAAGATCTATATATGACAGTGCGATAATATTGTATGCAAACCTACCAATCGAAATCAAGGTTCCTTTGGATAATCACAACTTAACGTTGGGAGGTTTTTTTTCTTTTATCGAATGAACCTAACCGTTTAATAACATGTTTAATATATGTTTATATTATGTATCTTTTTTACAGAAACTTTTAAACATAAGCTATACTGACACGCAGCTCATATTTGTTAACAAGTCTTGAACTATGCAAGAAACAAAAAGGGCCTTTAAATGTTTGCTGTTTAGACGGCGAGTTCATAATTGATCTTACAATTAATTGAATCGTATTTTGCGCACAAGATTTTCCAAGAATAAGTATGGTTAATCAGGCAACAGTTGATAGCGTTTATTAAATTGTTATGTTGTTAACATCGATTTAATAATAGTTACAAAGCCAATTTCATTGTGCATACGCAACGATGTTAATGGACACCTTGTTTAATTAAAACAAAAGCATGCACCGTAAATGCAAAAACAGCTAGATTGGCATGACATGCAATTCCATCAAAGAATGCTTATTATTGGGAGGATTTATGTGACTCGATTAATCTTTATGATTGCAAGTATACAACGTATGTCACATGTTTGGCCACTAACTATACTGCTGAGACAGCATTTTATTTACTTTTTAACGTTTTAATAAGAAAATCTATTGGCAATATTTTGCTGTCATTTTGTAGTTCGTTGTATTACTACATGATTAAAACTTTATTCGTTTCATAATATGCAGCGTCCTACACTTCTGCATCGCTAAACACTATCGTCAATTTCAAGTTAAAATGTCATGGTGTTTCTTTTACTATACTGACACAACACAAAGGTGAAGATTTCCAAAACCAATTGTTTCCTTTCCTTTCCATCTAGTGTCCCGTTCGTGTTGGCTAAGTGGCTGTCTCCGTCGAGGAATGTCAAGGACGCTTTGACGATAGCCATTTTGCAACGCACTACGAATATAACATTAAAACTATCTTCTTGGCTATAAGGTTGTATTATCTGTAATAAAACAGTTTCAGTGTTCTATGCTTGGATGATTAAAAGCAAGGGAGTATTCTAATTCGTTGATTTATGAGCGTTAAGAACTCTACAGTAGTAGATAAAAAAGAAACCTTCAAATATTGGGCTGAAAAATTGGATTAAATACATAATAGTATACATTTAAAAGTTATGTTTGGCACAAGTATATAGTATTCATGACATATAAAGGCACATGTGAATGTTCCGCAACTTAGACGCGTACAGAACTATTATAGTAATTAACATTAACAAAATCACTGATGTAATTCATAGAAGTTGGCCAATATCAATAATGCGACGCATTAAAGAAACAAGAACCAAATGATTTCAATAATTCTCAAAAATGATAGATTCCACTCATAAAGTTTATACTATGATAATTCTACCTTAAACATATCACACACAGTCTGTAATTAATATTCATCTGAGTGGGATGTATGAAAGAAGCAAGATTAACAGAAGCTACGCGTGGGCCGCGAAAGTAAACGTTGGCGGGGATAGACAGAAGAGTGTTGTGCTCATTGTATAAACACACGTTTGAATCAAGAAATGCAATATATCGGACGATTTTGAATCAGCTGGCACTTAATGTGTTAGCCTAGGGCTTGCATAAACAAAAGCATGGCTGTACCACCAAAGTTGTAAGAAAGAGAAGAAAATAGAGGAAGAAAAGGCCGATATGTTCATGACCGACATAATTTAAACGTCCTTCCTAAAAACAATTTTCATAGAATAATATAAATTAATACATTTGTTTGTAAGACAATATTTTGCAGAACGTAACACGCGAGTGAACGCAGCCCATTAACAGTGCTTGAACAGGGTAATATGAATCATATGTTTTCATACTATTTTTGGTTGTTGATTTGTTTCTTGAATGTTCGTATTCATGTACGTTTTTAGAGCTATGACACCTATACTTTATCACCGTTGCCTTTATTGTCGATGTTGACTACGCCATCAATCTGATTGTATTACAATCTTGGCAAAGGATTCTTGGACCGCTCATTTTTAAATCAATGCTATATTTATATGGTACAGTCAAATAGAATGCAGAACACACTTAGTTTTATTACACGTGGATCAATATAACTCTAAGATCGAACGATACTGCTGCTGCTTTATCGCGTTTAATCTTTGTAAAAGAAATCTGGATTTTCGCGTTCTGGTGCGTACAAATGGTTTTTGATAAGTTTACTATTTACGTGAACGAATACACACGATTAATATCACAAACGTCATAAATCATTAACTAGGTTGTTTCGACTTGAATTATCTTGCATTATCAGTGTGATTGAGTGTGATCTAGTGGGATTGTATTGATCCGGTATAGATTCGGTCGACCGACATGTGAACTGATAACGGCCGATATCTGTTTCCCGAAGTAAGCAAGGCGTTTTTTTTTTAATTATTAGAAAGGAATATCCTCAAAATACAATATACGTTGTGTTTTACATTAAATTTGATGGTTTGCATTTGCATACAAATTGTATAGCTTTAATACGAGACAAACAAAACGTGCTTTGGTGCGATAAATACACACGCACTTGTGTGCAAAATTCCTTCCATATATTTGTAGTATATTGTTTATAATTAGATTAAATACTAAGAACGATATCTTACATGTACACTGTATAAGAGACGTTTGCTGTTTTAGTTTATACGTTGGTAAGAACCCTAGTATATAAAGAACACACGCGTATTAAATTGTATACTTGGTCTTGGTATGAATGTAAGTCAAGTATGATGTAAGAAACTAAATGTTTAGCACACATAGAACACATTAAAACTGTAAACTATATAAAACTTATAAAATGGACTATTTTAAGAAGCATATGAATTATTGCCGTATAGTTTCAGTTTCTTTCACTTCGTATCAGGCGGTAACATACTCAAAAAGCTAAAAGTTGTTCATTCATCTGCAAAACATCTTATACTCAGTGTTTCAAATTATTGATACACATAACTGTATAACATTTATCTGTAGAATATCTTACACTCATAATTATAAATGACTGATTTATACAACTTTATAGTTGTTGATTTCAACCGGGAGTGTTTTTGCAATCATTATTATTGTACATTAGCCAAAAGATAATGTGTTCTGTATCAAATATTGCAGATGTGAAAACCAATTAAGTAGAAACTCAACATTGAACACGTCAGTGTGAACAAATTGCCGCTTTTTAAAAGATAAAACGTACAGGTCTCTTCTAGAAAACATATCAGTTCTGGTTTAAACGTCAGAAATATGTGTACGTTCGTAATTAAAATGTATATTTAGTCATGTTGCAATAACCTACGATTAAGCCGCTTTTTAACGCATAGAGCTTTTTTCCCCGCGTTTAGTGGTTTCTCTAAAAAATGTTTAAATTCTAGACAAATTGAAGGCTACAGGCTTTACTTTAGAATGAAGAAATAACAAATGAACGTGGGAAACAGCGCATGCAGTTTTAATTAACAGTTAATTTACAAACTCGATTGAGTGATGGTTTTACTTTGTTGATTAATGCCAACGTTTTACCTTCGCTATGTAAACAACTGGATAACATGCAAAGCGTATTGTTTAACATTTTACACATAAACTTAGTTCTACATTAAAGCAACGGTACGTTGTGTGTGTTGTATAACGTTTTGTTCATAATAACCCACTAAGCTCGCTAATTCCAAAAATCAAGAATTGTTAATTATGTAAACGTTTGGTTCGGCGGACAATACTTTCAAAATGTTGCAATTCTTTTTCGAAAGTAATTTAACAATACTTTATAGTTAATACAAGTTCACATACATACGTGTATTATTGTATGAACTACTGAAATATTGCCATACATTAACATCTACATATATGTCAACGCGCAAAAAGGCTTTCTCAATATTGGTGTTGCTGCATATCGCTTCACTGTAATACAATTAAGGCAATTTTGCAGATCCTACAAATACCTATACCCATTTATTTGACACAATTTTGACAGATATAGTACGAAGAGTAAGCATTGAGCCGTTCTATTTTTTCCAACAGAAGTTGTTTTGGACCATTACAAATGTAGCAAATCATAAAAAAACATAGTCGTATATGAAATACCTTTGGTTAAAACAGTATTTATTATAGTATGATATATAAATTACATACGTGCACTAATGGATAAGAAAACAAGTAACGAAAAATGTATTTAAAGTCTTATCAATATAATATTGATAGTGTTTTAATAATTTATCATGTGAAACCAGTTAAAACAATCACCAACTGGTTGCGAATGTTATAGCATTTGTACATGAAGGGATAAAACGTATATTACGAAATATTGATACATGTATCGTACTAGTTTGTAAAATGTCAGTATAAAGTATCTTAAGAGGTAGAAAAGGGAAAAACTGAGTGGGAGGAGGAAAAAAGTATCGGAAAAATGACAACGTTAAAAAAGGTGCGCTGTTGCAAGTAATTATGAGAAACGTTGTGACATGACGATGAATCGTTGGGCATTTATAATTAGAGTTTTGTTTCGCTCAGGTGTAAGGTACTCACATAAATGGTAAGGGTTTCTTATTAGAGGATACGGGGTAGTTTCACACAGATTATTTCGAAGGAGTTGGCAATGTAGAAGGCAATGCTTGGCAGTTTCAATTTCTCCACATGGGCAAATAAGCCTGTCTACTTGGAATTTCGGAATACGTCGTTATTTAGGGAACTGCACTCAAGGCGCAATCTTGCCTGACGGATATTACCAGCCAATATTGATTCATTCAGACGCATATTTGAGAGTTTTGCTTAGAGAGGGTCATTCAGACG
Organism: Dreissena rostriformis; assembly: GCA_007657795.1. NCBI lineage: Eukaryota > Metazoa > Mollusca > Bivalvia > Myida > Dreissenidae > Dreissena > Dreissena rostriformis. The sequence continues at coordinate 32,857 of VMBQ01000899.1, read as the reverse complement.
CATGAGTGAGAGTTTTGCTTAGAGAGGGTTTACAAGAGTAGAACGTGGGACGTTTGCAAGTCTGGCAAAAGAACATGCCGGTCTCGTATAGCTGTTGGAGTAAATAAGAATCTGTATGATTCACTTCTTTCCTGAATAAGAGGTACCTATTCTTTCTAATTAATGACGTTTGCGGTTTGGGGTGTGAGGTGGAATGAGATTTGTGATGTATTCATGACTTAAGCTGTGTACTATTTTGTAAAGTAGAATAAGTCTGTATTTATGTTGTCTTTGTGAAAGTGTTTTCATGCTAAGATATTTTAATAGAGAATTAATAATATTTTTTTCGTAAAATGCCTTTTTTTAACAGTTAAACTGTTTAAACAGTTTTAATACAATATATTATATATCTCTATTTTTGCTTTATTTCCAGCACAAAACACACATACATACTTCATGTTACACATTTTTTAATAATCACACGATGTTGCAAAGTTGCTTAAGAGTTAATCGTTTGATCAATTAAACACATTTCAAAGAAAAAAAAAACAAGCTCTTGTGTATCTCACTGTGTCATTTTAAATTAGCTCTTGATTCAACGTTAATGACTGAGCATTACCTTACTATTGAAGGAGGTATCAAACTTACTGGCTGTTTTAATTATGTATAGTATTGTGCAAATGATGAATTGTACTATATAAATGGTCCACAATATAATGTCAATGGCAAAGTAAGGCAATACATGTATAATTTAATTAAAGAACTGAATAGAAGTTACTTTCACACATATTTAACGATATTGGTTTTTCAGACTTTAAAAGAGGTTTTACATTAGACGAAAACAATGTGTAGATTTGATTACAGTGGTGGCTTTTGATTCGAAGAAAGTTACCAATCACTACCCAAGATTTGATTTGTGCAAATTCATAATTAAGGTGAATAGAAGTATAACTAGCGTAGTATCTTAATTCACATAGAAAAGCTCTCTCCGTACTTAAGTACTTTTTTTTACAAATGCGTGCCATCCGACTAATCATATAATTAGCATAATGAAACCGCCATCACCTTTCAAACAAAGCGCAATCCAAACGCAGCGTGCATCTCTTGGAGTAATACATACGCTGATCAATACAATTAATTAAACGAGTCAGTCTGATGAACATTACGATCATTGTACCTTCAGCTAGATCGAAATGACCTATATTGATTTAAAGGTCCTGATTACTTTCCTCGTGCTTTGTGAACATGCTGCGTTAATTGAAAGATATTTTGAAAGTACCTCATAGTGGAACTTTCTTTGACCAAATGTATTTGACAGCTAATGTTGACGGAGGGAAATCACTTAGGCAAGTTGCAACGTAGACTCTGACAGGACACTTCATAAAATGTAATGGCAGGCGAATCCGTGTTCTGTCTTCATTTTGCAGTTCCTTGAACATGTTTTTATTTCCGGCTTGAGGCAGGGCAGAATTGCAAGCATTTAATAAAAGGCGTGCGGTAACATATATTTGACAAAACCAATGTTTTAAAGAAACGACTGCATTAATCGTGTTGCAAATAAATATGACTTGGCAGAATTTCATAACGTAAACATAAGATCTATACGTGTTTATACTATACTTAAAGACATTAAGAGCGTGTGTTTAAAAATAATTATGAGTGCACTGTTTTTGAAAACTGTTAATTGTATATAAAAATGTATGCTAATGTTATTACAACATGTGTAAGTGATCATAATCTTAAATCATTAGTTAATTCATATACAAATATTGAATTGATGCGATAAACATCAATGTGATGGGAATAATTACACAGGATATTACTGTTCACAATTCTTGAACATGAAATAATTTCATAAATGCTTTTCTTTGTTAAATGTTGACGTCTGTTTAAAAGTCCATTTCACAGAAGATTAAATCATTCTTAAATATGTTAAAAATGACTTTTTTGTATCATATGGAGAAGACAATTGAGAAAAAAAAAACGTTTTATTGCTCAAATGATAATAATTAGACAACCATTTAAAAGTCATCAGCAAGCAGCCAACCATTGAAAACCACGTGTCAGCGGATTCTCTTTGTACCGGAAGTGAGATGGGTTGACACATTCCGAACCAACATAAAACATTAACGTCGTGTTTTGACAAGGAAAATGCAAGCAAAGTTTACATAAACTTGCCACTAAAACCTAACAAGAAAGAATTTATGGGTGTATACACGCAATATTCGGTCAATTAATAAAACAAAATTATGTCAATAAATAGATATTTTACAATGAGTGACTTGATGATGTAAGCAGAATCATGTACTATTGTAATATTATAGGTTCAACACTATGATATTCTTTGCAGTATGCATTTAATCCTTAAACAATGCAATATAATAAAGAAAAAATCATGGTCGAATATTAAATAGTGTGTAAACTGTGAGTTTGTTTGGGTGGATTTGTTTCCGTATGCAACAGTATTCCAGTCATATCGTGTTACTAGCACATATATTATGTGTTTTATATTATTCATCATGTCACTCTATACTTGTTTATACTTTCAATAATTATGTAGATAGCATCATTTTTAGGTAATTTTGGAAAATGTGGATGTTTATGTTGACATACTTTAATACCAATTCACAATATAATGGCTACCGGTGTTGAAAAAAATATTATTTTTAAAATAACTCAAGTAATGCGTCAATACAAATGCTTCAGAAAACAAAACATTGACCAAAAACAATATCCACTGACAAGACACATTCCAACCAGATAGCGGAAAGGATACATTACTACACTAGTAAACTCTCATAGTTTCAAAACACTATTAAAGTCTTATATACTCTCACAAAAGCAGTCGTGAAAGTACTTTGTCATACCCAATTTCAACTAGCATGTGTCAAATTGTTAATCCATAAATTTCTGTTATTGTCCATGAATATTGCATACACAATATTTGTAAATTATCAATCCTTGTTCAAAGAGTATAGCTTTAATAATTCAAGTGTAAGGCTAGCTTCACGTCTATTAATTTAATGACGCTCAGTATATGTCTAAATTAGAGAAGACTCGAGAACATGGGATAAATCTATTTGTTCGCGAACACTGAAAAAATAGTAAATACCTTTTAGAAGCAAGACATGTACGGTCTTCAAATCGACAAGGCTTGTGTCATGTATATACGTTTATTTTATTTTTTATCGCATTCGTTTACATATGTATAACATATGATTCCACTCACTGGCAGAATGGTGTTCTTTCAAAAAGTTATATCTATGGTAATGCATGAGGTGTAATATGTGTTATCAAATATATGGAAATAATCAAACACCAGCAACATTATCGGGAGAGAAAGTATTTTCCACAAGTCTTTTATTTAAGGCACATACACAATTCTACAAACGCTGTCAGGGAAACACTTGTACTGTAACAGTTGCACAAGCCAGGCTATTTAATATTCCTTAAACACAATTGCTTCTCATTTAAACAGTTCTTCTTAAAGCGTATTAATATTTGGTAATGCTTATAAATAAGTTAATCCTGCATAGAACCATACATTATGAATAATAAACGCAATTTCGAATATTTTAATATTATTATGACATTGTCATATAATTAAATTATTGATTTCATTCATTGAATTTAGTATTCAACGATTGTAAAATCACATGTCCGAACAATCTACGGCAACCATTTTCGTAGAAATAAAAAAGTATGGCGCCGTTTATAATAAGTTATTATTAACTATCATTAAAAACATTGGTCATCTTAACTTCATATTTGATTATTAACGAATGGTATACGCATACTACGTAGTCTATTTTTCACATACATCACATTTAAAATCGTGTTGTCATAACCAAAGCAATCGCATAATTGCTTGACGTTACTGTTTGAACAAGCCACAGCATATCAATAAAACTTTAAACCAGTATACTTGTGAATCAGTAAACTGTTATTAAACCTATAATAATCGAAACAATATTTATCGCATTTACCGATCATTATGTGCATTTTTTTACGCATCGTTTGTAATGCTCTTTCACAAGTTCTGAACTAAGATAGGACGAAATGTGTTGATTCAGCATATGCATAATTATATATTACAGTTTCATGCCTGAACATAACTTTACATTGATACATCGTCAGTAGTAATATAAATATAATTATAATTCATTGATAATAACATAATGCAACAAGCAGGTCGCTAGTTGTTCTGACTGGCTATAGTCTTTAAAAATGTTTGATATTATTATTTTCTGTTTACTTGACTTAAGTCTTAGTTTTGTTTGTATGTTTCGGGTTTACCATTGGAAATATTCAACATGGTTCCCATAGTAAGTAATTAAATATAGATGCTTGTGTGCATGCATTTAGACAGTTTAGGACAATTTCGTTCAAAACCAACATAATTCAACATAATTTACGGCAATACAATACAATACAATACAATACACATTGATGTTATATATTTCAGAAAAATCCATAACGTCCAAATTATGAAAATGGTTTTCAAATAAATTGATTGTTCAAGTTTCATTACTATGTATACGTGTTGGGGTTCCCTTCATGGGTTTAGAGTAATCTACTTAGAAAGGCTAATTCTTGAAATACTGCGCGTGTCATTTTTTGCTTGTGTTATGACATATGCAAGTACGTTATTCAAACAAAATAAGTCAATATATGTTAATATGACACATGTAAGAGAACAGTGTCTAAAGCCATGATTGATTTATCGGTAGGAGACACATACAAAATAATAATTATTGTTCACATATATCCATTTCAAATATCCCATGACTATTAAGCCCTAAATGGACTGTAACACAATGATACGTCTCTGTGTGGAATGTTATTATCAATGTGACAACACAATACATTTTCCTAACACATGAAAAAATAGAATGTGTTTTCGTAAAACAAAATAGACTTAAATAACCATCCTGATTCAATCAACACATACGTTTCTATTTGTGTATACACACGTGAATAATTAAGAAAGCAAAACAAACCTGACGAAATATTGATGGTTGTGTGTTTTCAGAACAAATATAGCACATAAGTCAGAAACAATACTTACATGTATACGGAGCGCGAATCTCTTTACGTAATAAAAACGCTGATCAATAAAAATCATTAAACGAATCAGTCTGATGAACATTAAGATCATTGTACCTCTGCTAGATCGAAATGACTTGGATTGATTTATATTTCCTGATTACTTTCCCCTTGCTTTGTGAACATGCTGCGTTGATTGTACCTCAGAATGGAACATTCTTATGCCAAATGTATTTGACAGCTTATATTGACTGAGGGCAATCTCTTCAGCAAGTGGCAATGTACACTCTGACAGGACTCTTCATTCAATGTAAAGAAAGTCAAATCCGTTTGTTTTTTGTCTTCATTTTAAGAAACATTTCTTTAAACATGTTTTTTGTTTCTGGCTTGAGACAAATTGAATGCATTTAGTACGAGGCGTGCGGTTAAAACATATGAGAAAACCAATGTTTTACAGAAACGAAACGTGTAAGTGATCATTATCTTGAATTATAAGTTAATTCATATCCACATTTTAATTGATGCGATAAACATATATCAATGTAATAGAAACATTACATATGATATTAATAAACACAGCTATTGAAAATTAAATAAGTTCATATATGCTTGGCTATGTTAAAGTCCTTCGCAGAGGAGAATTAACAATTCTTCAAGATGTTTTAAAATGATTTTGTTTTCTATGCTATGGAGAGTAAAACTTAATCATAACGTTTTATTACTCAAATGATGGTAATTAGAAAACAATTTAAAAGGCATTAGCAACCAGCCAGCCATTGAAAACCACATGTCAGCGGATTCTCTTCGTACCGGAAGTGAGATGGGTGGAAACATTCCAAACCGATATACAAAATATACGTTGTGTTTTGACGAGACAAATGCAGGCAAATGTTACACAAACATGCCACTAAAATCTTGCTTAAAATAATTGTAGATTATAACCAAAATGTTCTGTCAATTAATAAAAAAAAAATGTAAATGGATAATTTTTGCACTACATTGTGTGACTTGATGTTATAATTAAAATATGTATATCTTTCGATATAGTCCAATTGTGATATTGTAGTTTGCAACACTATGATCTGCTTTGCAGTATGCATATTTTCCCTGCAAGAAAGCAATACAATTAAGTAAATATAATGGTCGAATGTACAAAAGTGTGTTTACTTTTAGTAGGTTTTGTTGGATGTTTTGCCGTATGCAAAATTATGATAGTCATATTCGTGAACAACGGACATATCCACGAACAAGACGAATTCCAAACAGATAAAGGAAAGAATACATCACAACATGTTAACTTCCATAATTGCACAACACTATTATACTCTCATATACTCTCATGTAGTCGTGAAAACACTGTTCAATAACTCAATTCGTACTAGCATGTTTCGAATTGTAAATCCATCAATTTATATTATTGTTCTCTTGTTCTGGTGTCTAGGGACTGCAACAAGTTATTCCAATGAAACATTTAAGCATTTTTTGAAAATGAAAATAAAACAACGTGTTTTGCCGAATTCAATCAATCAATGCAATGTGTTGTGTTTAAAAATTGACGGGAGGATTTTAGAAAGAAAAGCTCACGAAATACAAATGATATTTCTGAGGTTATATGTTCCCAGAAGAAATAAACATTATAACCATATAACTGACGAAATGCTTATAAAAATAACGCCCAACTACAGCGTTACAACAATTTGTTAACACATTAGTCTTAAAACTTACTTTTATAGTAAAGTTTCCGAAGTTTGTGTATTTTGTAGGTTCTTTTGCTAGTAGTTGAAAGAAGTAAACACGCATTTACATGGTCAATATTTTTAGGTCATTGCATGTTCACAAGAAGATGCAAATCATGCACAAACATCCTAATACACTCCCATTAGACGGGAGACCGCATTTAAAATAACAATAGCAATTGTATTAATTGACAACTCCAAAGTGCATCTAAATTTGCAAACACATCTTTTGACGTCAATAACCTTCAATAATAAATGCTAAGAGTTTTCATTTATTTAGTCTATATAAGTCACTATGTATTAATATTTAGACTTCAATTTATTAAAATCAGATAAATCTTTAAAAAAAAACAACTGTATTGTCTCTTATGTTTTAGGATTAATATATGTGAACAACTACAATAATTATATATATATATATACAATCACATTAATTTATATCGCACATATAGTATATGCTTAACACAATCAAACCAACCACTTACTATTGATAGTTTGCATTGATGTTTCTAATAGCATTATTTCATAAATCAGACATTACACAAAAGTTTGTAACAGATTCGCATTCGTCCGTGTCTTCCATTTGTGTCACTCATGTGTTTCAGATTCTGACTTGTATTGATAACTCTGAGTTTGAAATTGTATATCCATGAAGTCAGTCGTATTATGTTTCACTATGCGTTTCACTATGCGTTTCACTATGCGTTTCACTATGCGTTTCACGATGCGTTTCACTATTCGTTCCACTATCCGTTATGTAATAGTGACCCAGATTGTTAATTGCCCCAATTCAAAACAAACATAACCCGTGGACAATCGCATGTGCTGATTATTGACTATTTCATACTCAATGTGTTGCAAATTATCAATCATTATTCAATGATAATAATAACTTATCTCCACAAACGTCTTCTTTCTTTTCTTTGCTCACTGTGATCTTTATCACTTACAATTTTCAAAAATGTCAACCTATTATTTGTATTGGGTAAATGAAACTCTATAATTGGAGCTTTTCTGTCTAACCATACTGTTACGTTTGCCTTATATAGCCAATTATGTCCGTTAACATGCAACTGTTTATATAGCAAGGAAGAAGAACAATATAAGACTTTGTCTTTTGTTCCAATCTTTTCGAACTTGAATATATGGTTAATGTTGTATTATATTATATGTATAAATGATGTTTACTTGTTTAAATAAACATGTTTAAACTAATGATAATAGCTTAATTAATTCAATTTTAAGTATAAGTTCACGTCGTAGTTATTAAATGCAGTTTAGAATATGTTGCAAATAGAGGAGAATATAGAGCATGGGTTATATCCCCTGGACCGCAATCACAGTCGTTTTGCATTCGAAACAATAGTGAATACACTTGTGAGGAAAGAAAATTGCGGTCTGCAAGGCGACCTGGCTAGTATAATGTTTATATCTTAAACAACTCTTGTGGTCGCATTATTGAAAATACTTTTAACATATGCTCCCACTCCAAAACAGCTAATTATATTTGTGCTAATGATAGTGTACCACAAAAAAACAGCATTTTGTATCTTGTTAAATCTGTGTTACCCGACCATATCTAGCACATTGGAATTTTGGCTATTGCTTTAAGGAACAATAATTTTGCATGGGTTAACTTTATTTTACGAAATATTTTACGAAATATTCGTTGATTTTGAGTTTTTATGGGGCTTTAAGGCAAATTATCAATAATCAAAAGCTGTCCATGAAACACGTGAAATGCAACAAACAAACAAATCGTTGAACTGTAAAACAAGCTCAAGTATTTAAGATTCCTTATATACAATTGCTTCCAATATTAATAACATTCCTTCTTAAAACATATATTTAGTTAGTAATGTTAATGACCTATTTAATCTTTTAATTATTTTTCATTTATTGAATCTAGTATTCAACGATTGCCAAATCACGTGTTTGATCAATCTCCATTTGTTATTTTATGTGCGCTTTTTGTGATTTATGATTAATATTCTACTGTTGGAGCCAAAATATTTTAAGATTTATTAAAGTAAATATAAGATTCTAAATAATGAAGCAATAAGCGCAAAGTACGAAAACCAGTTGCGTACACTTAACAAAAGTCCGGCGGCGTGTTATAATAAAGTATACTGATTAAAACATTCGTCATCTTAAGTTGATAATTGATTATTTATTGCTATAAATATGGGACGTTCTCTATTTTGTACATTTTTGTTGTTGTTGGCAGGGTTATGTCTCGAGAGACTATGCTGATGCGCTCTGTTTGTCACTTCTGGGGGCAACGCCTATTTTGTCCAAATTTGTCGAACGAACTTTATGGCAGCACAATATAACACAATATACATACATTGAATGCCAGTACATCACTAGCATACACACTATGATAATAATTTGTTAATTAGTGATTTTTCATGTTCCATTAATAGGTGTACATGTTATTATTGTTTTAAATATAATATTCGCCAATACTTCTGTAGCTGTCGTTTACTTTTGTTAACATAGTGTGCATTGGTTCACTTCGTGGGTTAAGAGTAAATATCTTAGCAGGGCTCATTCTTGTAATACCGCGCTTGTCATTTTGCCTGGGTTTATGCAATAGCCAAGTAATATATTTAAACTAAATAGTTAAATACATTTTAATATGACACATGTTATAGAATAGTCCTTATTCAAGGATTGAATTATCGGTTGAAGACAGAATACATTTTTTTTATTAATAATTGTTTCCTAATAAACATTTTAAATACCCCATTTGTGTTTTACCCTGAATGAGCTTTACCAAATGATATTTCTCTTTGTGGATTATTTGGCAATGATTGACAACACAAGACATTTTGCTGTCACCTTACCCTACCCATTTTGCGCTTTAGAGTGTGGCTGTACAAGCTGAGGTTAACAACACAATCTGTTTCATGCATTTTATTACATTGCTCCTAACCAATTATCATTTGATATATAAGCACTCGCTTAAAATTGCGATATATACGCAAACTAAACATGTTAGACGCATTATAAACCACCGTTATAATGTGTAATTGACCTCATAAACCTCATAATTGGAACAATCTTTCTCGAATGCATGCATCATTTGCAATCAGTTCACGCTTCATTTGCAATTCCCTTTTGATAGGTTTATGAAATGGATACTTCGCCATATGTTTTTCTCGTCAAGATTTTTAATATTGAGAAATTATATCAAAAGCTTAACGGTATACCAATGTATTTTGTACTATTGCAACCTACTGGAATACTTCTATGTTCTAAGTACTTTTTTTCAGACTGGACTGAGTGTCTATAATAGGTCCAGTGCCGTTATATGTCAAAGAGCATCAGTATACCTCCGACCAAGCTCTGCATTATGTTATCGTGTATAATATATATTCGCTTGCAAAAACATTATTCGATTTTGTCGTGTTTAATTAGTCTTAAAATACATGAAACAACAATTTACGCAATACAGTAGTTTAAGTTATGCAATTAAATATGCATTTCAAAACCTACCAACAATAAGCCAATACTCGTTTCTGCTGGAACGGTTGTGATGTTCGACGATTGCGTCGTGCTTTATTTCAACAAAACGTAGAATACATTGAAATGGTAACTTCATTCGACTAAGTAAAATATACGAAAAATAAAAAAAATAAAAAAGTAAAATATTCACGAGTTTGCAACGGTCGATTTTATATCACTTTATCATTATTTTCAACTTTAAAATGGTGAGGGAAAATCAGCTAAAATGGACAACACCTGATTACAAAAGCGTGTGTTTTCGATGTTTACATTTTTTCACAGAATATATAATAAGTATCGTACTATTAAATGACTCGTTTGATCAACTGCTCAATATTTCCAGAATGACATTTTGTATTGCAACCGAGTGAATGCTTCGTTCTTGAAATCTAGGAGAGAAATATATTGTACACCTGGCAACTCTTTGTGTTTGAGTAAATAAATAAAGATATATACTAATGGCTTCTAAATGAGATTGTAAAGATACAGAATATTACCTTTGGTTGAATGCACTATACCAATTCTACGTCATAATATGTCGAAACACAATGTTAACGTTTCTTAATTGTTTCACGAACTATACTATGGTTAGCTAACGACAGTTGACCACGCATTAAGGTTGCTACAAAGGGAAGCACCAGTGAAGAACAAATTCGGCTTGCGTAGCTTCAGACCATCCTTTACTTGTGTAAATATATATGTATCATGACTTGAGCACACTCATTGTTGTTTTGTTCATATGGTGTACGAATTTGCCTGTCTGTGTTCTATTATTTGCTTTCTGCGAGAATAATATATTGCCATGTTTTATGTTCCTTTGCGCACACCAATTGTTTTTATAGAGTCACGAACAGAGGGAAAAACAATAATGACGCAGATTGCAATCCGAATGCAGATTGAGTTAGTACGGTGCTCCTGTCATAATAGAGCTATAAATGCCGAATATAGTTGACAATTATTATAGGGACGGCCTAAAATACACTACCTCCTGAGGAACAAATATTACATACGATTAGCATTAACGACATGGTCTTGCAAGTTTTTACGTATTGTAATGTTAACTTTCTGCAGAGTACATTAAACAAATATATAAATACTACACGAGAAACGCGAAATGTGTCGTAAATTATCATTTACGTTCTAATAGTTTAACCATTTAAACGTTTTATTTTAATAAATTGCTTTCCATTTGAATGACTGTTTTGTCGGCGATATATAACAAATCGTTGACGAGTTATATTTGACCGTCTCAGGTTCTGACTAACAGTTTGATGCATTTAGTATTTTTTTTAATGAATGTTTACTGCCGTTATTGTACAAAAAGGAAATGAATTTATCTTAAGTAAATTATGTTCACCATTAAATTTGAGATATGTTGTTAGTGTTGTTTTAAATAGCCATAATAGCCTTCATTTCAACAAAAACATATACCGTGTTTAAGTTTACATTCATATTAACTACTCAATATTCAGTGTGTTTATAGCATAATCACCATATGTCAGAACAGCATGTTTTGCCTTTGTCTGAATCAAACAAGATAGTTCTTCAATGTTCACGCCATGCACCATATTTGATCCGCGTCATGCGAAAATGGGTATTTTGCCATTTGCGGCCAGCGTATCTCCAAGAAAAGATTGCGCATTCACGCAGTCTGTTCAGAAGCTACCCTGTCCTTTTATGAGACAAACAAACCTGGTGTGATTTCATAGCGAACAGCGTAGCTCCTGACCAGACTGCGCGATTGCGCAGGCTGGTCTGTAGCCACGCTTACCGCATACGGATAAGAATGGTCGCACTTTTAATAACTTGCTTTAAAAAAAAAGAATATATGTTTTCTGATTTGGTAAATGGTTGTGAATTATAAAACCTTAAAAAAGAGTATGCAGATAGTGCCATTGAAATTAAATAATTGTTTATTATATTAAATCGAGTATTTAATAATGACCAAATCGAGTGTCTTGACATACTACATTTATGTTTCTTATTCTAGAACATGCTTATATGGCAAACGTTTTATATAATGGAATTCCACACTTTCCAGCTAAGGTATGAATATTACATTAGCATAAAACAATTTGTCCGATAATGTTTAGTAAAGTAGACATAACCAGTTATCACTCCCTTGAAATTGCATCGTTACTTCAGATCAAAAGGAATACATTATTATACGGGTTAATCGATTAACTGCTACAAATCGCATAATCAAAACAATATTTCTCGACTGCACTGGATTTATGCATCGTTTTCAATGATTGAACGCATTATTTGCTATTCCCTTTGATCATTACGAAACATGCAAACGGCGCCATATGATTTTCTCGTTAACATTTACATGGTTATCAAATTGAGGGAGTAGTTGATTTACGTAATTATTTGAGGGTATATAAATACTATCAGTTACTGGCATGTATGGAGGGTTGAGAACTAAATATTTATGTTAAGGTACCTGTTTGCAAACTGTATGTGTACACTTGAGACACGTGTCAATTGATAGTATGACTGGAAAGGTGATAGCCTGTTAAACTAATTAAAAAAACAGTCAAAGCAATGTATAAATAATTGCAAAACTGGTGTTATGTTTGCAAAATACATTGGAGGCATCCGCCACATCAATCATACTACACTCACAATTTATCGAAATACGCTTTTGATTAATCTGCTTTGTCATATTAAAACATCACCCAAGTATATTTATGACGTACATAGATCTAAAATCGTGACCAACTATGTAAACATATTGGCTATATTTGGTTACCATTGAAACAAACTTGATTGAGAGGCGGTGTTGTGTCTGGATTTTACTCCTGCGCTTCACACAGTAACACACGATCTGCGTGAAACAGTCTATATGGTGTGGACACGTGCGAAAGGAGATACAAATATAATTACAAGCTATATTGTTATGAACATGATTATGATTGTATGTTATGAAAAAACAAAATAAGTCAAATAAACAGCCGAATGCTGTGTTATTGACCTCATAAACCCAATAATTGGAACAATATTTCTCTATTTCTCAAATGTATGCATCATTTGCAATCATTTCACGCTTCATTTGCAATTCCCGTTTGATAAAAATTTGAAATGGATATTTCGACATAAGTTTTGCTCGTTAAGAATTTTAATATTTAGATTATTATGTCAAAAGCTTAACTGTATACCTTCATGTTTGTTCTATCGAAACCAAATGGAATAATATTATGTTCTAACTACTTTTGTCAGACGCAGCTTTCGAATGTGATGCTACATTCATGACAATGCATTGGTGATTAGGAACACGAATCAAAAATACGATTAGAAAAAGGCCATCCATATACCTAGTTCTATGAGTGTTGCCGGATAAATATTCCATAATAAACGACATATCTGGACCACGTGTCTATAATGGGTCCAGTGTTGTTATACTGCAAAGAGCAATAGTATACCTTCGGCCCAACTCCGCCTTATATGATCGTTTATAATATATATTCGCACGCACGAAAATAATCTGATTTGATTTGTGTTGTTATAACAAGTCTTAAAATACACGAAACAACATTGTATTCAATAAAGAGGACGGTTGTGATGTTCAACGAATGCGTCGTGCTTTATTTCAACAAAACAAGTTAAATACATTGTAATGATAAGTTCATTCAAATAAGTAACTATATTCTGGATGTCAGTTTGATATTGCTGAAGTACCGAAATCCGCACCTGCCCTAAATCCGTTACCTTAATGTCAACCATTACCTAATAATTAGACATTTTGCCGCATTCATGTTTTTGCAAAGGTCGATTTTAAATCATTGTTTCATTGTTGTTTTTTTTTCAACTAGAATATGGTAAGGGAAAATCAGTTTCATATGAACGACTCTTGGTTCCTAAAGCGTGTGTTTTTGACGTTGACACATTGTTTTTTCTCACTAACGATATTATAAGTGTGGTTATATGAAATGACTCGTTTATCAATTTCTCAATATTTTTAGAATGATATGTGTCCTTTCAACAAAGCACTTCCGTTGCTAAGAATAATGCGTACACTAAATTCTAGTCGAGAAACTTACAAGATTTGTGTTTGGGCAAAAACACGTATATAGTAATTGCTGCTTAGTTAGAATGTAAAGATACAAAATATTACCTTTAATTGCATGCGCTATACCACATCTTTAATAATAAGTCGATATACAATTTTAATAATTCTTAATTCTTACACGAAATCTACTTTGGTTAAAGGAATAATTGTGCTTAAGCAAAACCGTATACGAGAGTCATGTTATCAATAATCAAATGGATGCTTATATGCATAACAAGTCCAGGTATTTTAGCGAGTTACGTGGAAAATATATGATGTACTAATACTAGGAGGAATGCAGGGCTATCGTTTTGTACTTAATATTAAACAATATTTACCTCTTTCAAAAAAGCAAAGTAATTGTTTGAACTCAAACAATTGTAATGCTAGTTACCTAACGGCACAAAACTAAACGAAGCTATCACAATTATAATTATATTAACTTGACACCATATAATACCCACCTGCACAAACATATTGTCCTGAGTATATGATAAATAGAGCAATTAGCTTTGCCATAACGTTATAAAAACACAATTACAAGATTTTGCTAAATTGTTCACTTCTTATACAAACTCTCTTGTCCATATGTTTGTTTTTAGAAACAGGTACAGATAAGATTATATATATAGGGAGAGATACCAGGAGAAGAGAACTCTGTTTTAATTATGCTCGAACACTTATTTGTATTCAATTATCGTAACATTAGTTTTATGACTATTTATACTTTTACACGGTGTAATACGATGTATATAACCATACGTAATCATTCAATTGACTGGTTTGCGATATGTGTGTACCAAGAAGATGTCTAGAAAAGCTAGTTCAATTTCTACGGTCGTAAAACACGCATATTATCACAGCACATTGAGTAGAGAAACCTTATATAGCTCGAAAATGTTATCATTTATTCTTAAATGAACCGACCAAAAAAGTTGCAATACTGTTTTTGTATCGAAAGTAAATTAATTCAACGTTTATACATACAACTTAACCATTCAATGATTAAGTATTACATTGTTTAAATATTTCTCGGCCATGTTCTACCATTTCAAATTCATGTTATCTTATTTTTAATAGATTTGTTTTTGCGCGGACACATGTACTTCATGCACACTGTCTCCGTACAAACGTGCGTATGGTTTATATACTTACGTTCTGCTTTCGTTCATGTTCGCTTTGGGGGAATAAAATGACATGACTTGTGCACACACTCATTGTTGGTTTGTTCGAATGGTGTATGAATTTGCCTGTCTGTTTTTGTTCATCTGCTTTCTGCGGGAAGAATATACTACCATGTTTTATATCCCTTTGCGCACACCCAGTGTTGTTATTGAGTCACGAACAGAGGGAAAAACAATAATGAAGCAGATTGCAATCCGCATGCAGATTGGCTTAGAACGGTGCTACTGTCATAGCTGAGCTATAAATGCCAAAAATAGCTGACAGTTTTTATAGGGAAAGGTCTACAATACACTTCCTCCAGAAGAAACGATAATGCATATCATAATGCATTTACGACATGGTCTTGTCTGATAATTTACGTATTGTAATGTTTACTTTCTGCACAGAACATTTGTAGAAAATGTCTAAATGCTTTAAGATAACGCGATATGTGTCCTTGTATCATGAACGGTCAAACAATTTAACAATTAACACGTTTAATAATAATAAATTGCTCCCAATATATATGACTTTGCTTCAAAGAACAAGTCCATCTTGAACACAAATTCATCATTTCACTAAATAATATACGAATTTTAAAAATGTGTCAATAGTGCATCTTTATTTAGCTAAGGGAGATTTTATTTTTTAATTAAATGTGTTTTGGTGTTTGTTTCATGTTTTGTCGGCGCAATATAACAAATCGTAAACCAGTTATATTTTACCGTCTCAGGTTATTTGAGTTTATACACTTTTAAACATTAAGTATTTTTAATGGATGTTTACTGGATGTTTACTGCCGTAGTTGTTAAATAAGGAAAATAATTCGTCTTTAGTAAATTGAATTTACAATTAAATTTGAGATCTGTTGTTTGTGTTGTTTCAAATGGCTAAAATTCGCTTCATTTCAACAAAAACATATACCGTGTTTAATTTCATATTCATATTTACCACTCAATATTCAGTACGTTTATAGCATAAATCCCATGTGATACAATACGCCAGAAAAGCATGTATTGCCTTTGTCTCTATCAAACATTATAGTTTTTTAATGTTCACGCCATGCAGCATATTTGACCCGCGTCATACGAAAATATTTTTTTTGCGGACAGGGTAGCTGCAGCCAATGTAGCGCATTCACGCAGTCTTGTCAGAAGCTACCTTGTCCGCTTATGAGACCAACAATCCTGGTGTGATTTCATAGCAGCAGCGTAGCTCCTGACCAGACTGAACAATTGCACAGGCTGGCCTGTTGCTACGCTTGCCGCATTCGGTCTAAGAAAAAAATGATCGAATTTAATAACTTTCCTTTAAAATACAGATTTGTATTGTGATTTGGTAAATGATTGTGAATTATAAAACTCTCACAAAGAGTATGCAGATAGTGTCATTGAAATGAATTAATTGTTGACAATTTTGAATCGAGTATATAATAATGTCTAAATCGATTGTCTCAACATGCTTATATCGCCAACGTTTTTTTTTATAATGATAGTCCACACTTTCCAGCCAAGGTATTAATCGTATATGAGCACAAACCAGTTTGTCAGATATAATTTAGTAAAGTAGACAAAACAAAGTATCACTCCCTTGCAATTGCAACACAACTTCGGATCAAACGGAATACATTATTATACGGGTAAATCGATAAACTGCTACAAATCGCATAATCGAAACAATGTTCCTCGACTGCACTGGGTGAATGCACCGTATGCACGCATTATTTGCTTTCCCTTTGATCATTACGAAACATCCAAACGGCGCCATATGATTTTCTCGTTGACCTTTGAATGATTATCGAATTGAGGGAGGAGTTGATTTACGTTTTTATTTGAGGGTAAATAAAAACTACCATTTACTGGCATGCATGGAGGGTAGATAACTTAATATTTATGTTAAGGTACATGTTTGCAAATTTTATTTGTACACTTGAGATACTTGTCAATTGATATTATGACTGGAAAGATGAAAGCCTGTTTAAAAATGTCAAACCAAGTCAATGCAATTTATTTTTAATTGAAAAACTAATGATGTTTTGTTTGCAAAATATATTGTAGGCATCCTCCACATCAATTATATCACACTCAAAGTTTCTCGGAATACGCTTTTGGTTTAACTGAATTAGCATATTAACACATTGCCAAACCACATTAATGACGTACATAGATCTCAAATCGTGATCAACAAAGTACATACATTGGCTATATTTGGTTACTATTGAAACAAACTTGATTGTTCGGCGTTGTTTTGTCTGCACTTTAATCATGTGCTTCAAACAGCAACGCACGGTCTGCGTGAAACATTCCATATGATGTGGAAACGCGCCAAAACAGATATGAATATAATTGAAAGCTATATTGCTATGAACATGATTATGATTGTAGGTTATGACAAAAGAAAATAAGTATATATAAAAAAAATAGTTGGCACCGTGTCGTGGCCGAATTATGACACTTTCGACAAATGCATTGTCGAGACTTGACTGACATCCATACATAACATTCATTAATCGTAAATATCAATAATTGTTCGATGGAACATAAGATGTAAGTTTATTATCGATTGGAAGAACACGGTAATCTGAACATATACGCAAAACGAATAAATATCAAATAAATATATTATTTACCGATTTGCATATTTTACGAAATACAGTAAGAGAATATTTAATAAGTTCTAATTTTAATACTTACTTACTTACTTATTTCTCTCCGACTCGGTCGGAGCATAGGGCCTTTACCACAGCTCTCCATTGTTGGATCCATGGCCCGGGCTTTCGCTTCTCCCCATGACATCTTTATCTTGCGAAGCTCAATGTCCAGTGTTCTGCACCAGGAGTTTGTAGGCCTACCTCTTCTTCTTTGTCCTTGAGGGTTCCAATCCAGGGCTTGCCTTGCTTTGTTGGGCTGGGTTCTTCGCAGCGTGTGTCCGATCCATCTCCACTTCTTCTGTAGTATTGAGTTCGTAACTGGTTGCTGCCCTGTTCTTGCCTATAGGTCCTGGTTTGAACTCTGATCTGGTCATTTTATCCTTAGGATCTGCTTGAGATATTTGTTGATGAATACTTGCAGACTCTTGTCCAGGCGTCTAGTCCTTTTCCAGGTTTAAGCGCCATAAAGGAGGAATGTCTTGACATTGGTATTAAAGAGCCTGATTTTTGTTTTCCAGTTGATGTTCCGATTGTGCCACACTGGTCTCATTGTCACGAATGCGTGGCGTGCTTTCTCTTTTCTGGCCGTGATGTCTTCTTCTGTACCTCTTGTCTTGCTGACAATACTGCCCAGGTATATGAAGTGGTCAACTTCTTCAATGGCTTGCCCTTCTATGTGGATGCCTTGTCTGCTGCCTGGATTGATCCTGAGGCATTTTGTTTTGCTGATGTTGACATCTAGCCCTGTTGATCTGGCTATTTCCTGCAGTTTCTCTGTTTTCGGCTGCATGTGGGCGCAAGTGTGGGACAGAAGCCCGATGTTGTCGGCGTAATAAAGGTATTCCAGCTTGCTCTGAAGGGTCCACTGTATTCCTCTTGGTGGATCCAGTGTCGTTTTCATCACCCAGTCAATGACTAGCGAAAAAATCATAAGAGAGAGAAAGCAACCCTGTCTGACCCCGGTGCGTACTTTGAAAGGTTCAGAGAGGTCCATGCCGTTGCTGACTTGACAGAGGTTGTTGTTGTATATGCTCCGAATTATGTTGACCATCTTGCTTGGGATGCCGTAGTGCATCAGTATTTTCCAGATCATGTCTCTGTCCACTGTGTAGAACGCCTTCTTGAAGTCGATGAAGTTGATATACAGCGGACAATTCCATTCAATGGATTGCTCGATGATGATAATTATAATACTTTTTATGTTCTTGGATTTAAAAAAAAACATCAAAAATAGTATATATCGAGTGCATTGATAATTAAAGCATTTCTTTATTAAAATGTCAAGCAAACCGATTATGCACTACACACGTTTTTAAAATATTAAACAAATATGCTAATACATGGCGCAAACAAGTAATGAACTCTGACATCCTAATTGAGCAATCCCTCGGACTACAAATGAAAAGAGATACGATATTTTAGGAAAGACTTATTTCATTGACTGGTGTTCTAAATGATTTACATATTAGTCGTTGTTGACATTGCGAAGCATTAAATTGTGCGTGCACGAAGCGTAGGCATTTATGTATACTCCATGAATTTATGAATGTGCATGTTTAGTCAAATTTATTCCGTAACAGAAATGGTTTGAGCTGGAAATAAATTAAACTTATAGTTTAACGATTGAGATCAATATGTCAATGCAACTATCTCTTAGACGACGACATTATTAATCACATCGATTGCTTTCGACTAGGCAATTTGCAAGTATAAAGTTAATGTACAACCTAAGATAGGTAATGTTGAATATATAGTTAAAACAATTGACAAAAGTTCACCTCAAAGTTAGTCAAATTGTATCGATGAGAACGTATAAATAACTATAACTGTTCTTCTTTTATAATGCAGAAATCGGCCACACTTGATTTGTAACATAATATATGTTTACCCCGTTTTAAACACAGCTTTGATTTTTAAGTGTGCGTAATTAAACTTAGCGTAGGCGTAATATGTGTGCCTTATCTGTGCATAGTGCATATGAGTCGCGCTCTGAGAAAACGGGGTTAAATGAATCTGCGTAAAGTGTCGTCCCAGATTAGCCTGTGAAGTCCACACAGACTAATCAAGGACGATATTTTCCGCCGCAACTGGATGATCGTCAAGAAGAGTTATCTTTTAAACGAAAACATACAATAAAACGGGAAAGTGTCGTCCCTGATTAGCTGACTGCACAGGCTAATCTGGGACGACAATTTACGCACATGCATTAAATCCCATTTCCAGGCTCATATACAATTGTATGCCATCTGTGTCAGAACGCACTGGTACACAGCAGTCACGTATGATTGGCTGAAACGATATGGGTGTTTAACCAATCGCACGAAGACGGTATTCATTTCTACTCAAACGTCCGAATTAATTTGGAAACACCTCGTGATCACGTCAATATTCTGACAACGGTTGACGGTAAAAGCTGATACCTTAGAGATCATTATTCAATCTTATTTACAGACACAGAATTGTTTCACGTGTGTTTTTTAGGGATTTAGAAAAAAACGACACAATACAGATTTCTTTGAAGCTAACCCTTCACTACTGTATACTAAATTAAAGATCGGGTACCAGAATATTATGCTGAGAAACGGAAAGCTCGAAAGAATCCGGTATTAATCAAAATAAATCAAATAATAAGCGTAATGATAGATACAAAAACTTTTTTACTGAATAGAGTATAAGGCAATCATACACTGAAGTATACAGATGACTTGATAAAATCGATCAATTATTTGAACTACCCATAATCGAAGAACCACGTGCATAAGCATACTGTTCTTTACGCATTATATATTTGATAAATAGGTCTACCAGAGTATTATAAAAAACGATTACCAGATTTTGCTATGTTTCTTTCCAAACAGCATGTACAAACGTATGGTTTCTAGTTTTATTTTCAGAACATGTCAAGATAACGAAAGCAATATGGATTTTAATACGAATAATTGAACAATACAAGTTGGTGTAAAGTGCATCCAAGTGCACACTTAAATGTAAATAGGTCTGAAATATGTGTTTGTACACTTTTTTAATAATTAATAATGTTTGAATGGAATACGAACAAAAGACGATGTCTTATTTTGTTCTTCTCCCTATGCAAATACTTATGTAGTTCGGGTTTGTTTTATCTGCGTATAACCGTATAATGTCAAAAAAATTATAGAAAATAATAATTCATCTAGTGATTCATGTATTTACAGATATACGTTTTGTTTGGTTCCATATAATTTTTTATTGTAAAAATAATTCCCATTTAACGCTAAAAAGTTTATATTAAAATACAGAAATGATAATAAGATGAACTATTTGAGTAGATAGCCAAGATTGTGTTTTGAATAGTTGTATGCATGCAAACGTACACTTACGTTTTAAATATTAGGTATGAGTGTACAATTTACAAACACAATTCCGTTATTGTAATAGTACGTTTGTGTCTGCGAGCAGTCTTTGTATAAATGCATAACATGAATACATCGATGCTCTGCAAATGCACACGGTTGTATTCGGGCCATATTTTGTTTGATCATTAACATCGATTGCTCTCTTGAACGAGTTGTGCTGGTCAAATTGTCTCAAGCAAAAGGTCACACACGTACGTCTTTGGTTTACTTCATTATATGATACACTTGAAGATAAAGGCAAGGTACTTACGTAACGTAACTACGGTGTAATTTTACATGGAATAACTGGTACGTCATTACCAGACTTCAGGGCAGTATCCAACATCGCAATTTGTAACACCACTGACCAAATGTCAATTTAAAACGTCGAAGGTAACACACAGAAGGAAAAACAGAAACGCAGAAGTATGTATTACCTTCAGTGTCTGTCAGTGTATTATTCACATTAATGTGATTTGAAACTTCTGAGAGTACGCGTTTATCCAATTTTAACTGCATCTTAACATGATATAATTCATTTCAGGGTGCCGATCTAAGCTTCAATCATGTTTAAGCTTTATGTGGTGGTGTATGTATTGTCCAGTATTGTAAAAGCGATTAACCACATGCATCGAACCAGCTTAATCCTTGAAGCTCTCACTTATTTTTTATGTTTTCTTTTTAATAACTAAATGCTATAATTTTATTGGAAAAAAACTATCATTCACTACACAAATTAAAGGGTATGTTTGCAAATCTGATAGAGTATACGTACGTTTATGGCGTAAACGCCTAAATGGACGATGAACGTCAAGGTAAACGACCCTTTAAAATGTAAATGTCCTTATTTGACTTTATCGCATGTACTTACATGTATATGAACCTATAAAATTCACATCCGTACATGATTGTTGACAACAGCCTGGAAAGAATGTATGCTTACAACACAGAAATGTACATTGTGTTTATTGTAAAACCCCGGTATACCTACCGGAAAAATTATTTTGCCACATCTATATAGATTGTCTTGAACTAATTATTTGTGTTGCCATTGGTCATCTCCCTTCAAATGATAACATGGACGCAATATAGCTTGTTACAAATGAAAAGAACTGCGATTAGACTTGCTGCAATCCATATGACAAGATTTCGATAGTATTACTCTTCAGCAAAATTACTGTTGTAAATGTCAAAATATAGCAAAACTAATCAAAACGTATGGAAATGTCTGCAAACTTTCACCTGCAGTAAATATAGCATATCTTATAAAGCATTTACGAAACTGCATGTTGTGTAAATTTACGTATTGTTGGTTATGTCTTCTGAGCATTAAAACGGAAACAAATGTCAAAATGGTTTTAGAGAAATACATTATTTGTCATATTAACATGTACGTTCATACAATTTAAACGCTTAATAATAATTAAATGTCTTCCCATTGGAATTCATAACAATTCCATTAATCAAAACCACTTATGATCGTAAAATGTATTAGTCTGCGTGTACATATATCTATTTTGTCTGTTGTATGTGTTCTGTGGAGTGCATACATGCAAGATCGGCGTGGCGTAGTGGATATGGTGTCCGCCTAGAGATCGGGAGATCATGAGTTCGAACTGGCAGCGTTCCTTTGATCTCCCCAAAAGACACCAAGTACTGGTTCTAGTTCCAGGAAACGGACACGAGAGCGTTTATATAAGCCTATGGCTTTCGATGCAATCGAGCAAAAATAAATAGGTTTAAACTAATTACACAGTTGCAATTGTGTACGACTTGTTTGATAGTGTATACTTTCTTAAAGTTTCTAAATCCTCCCGTTATTTCTTTTTTTTATATGACTTTAAAGTACGGCCTAGACCTCCATGATCTATCTTGAGTTTGTGAGCATGCAAAACACTGATATGGGATGAAAAGTAAGTCCAGCAACTTTACAAATATTAACTTTGGTCTTTTCCATTGGGTAAACACTAAGTGCATGACACGCCACGTCAAAAGGGTTAATATTATTGTCATTTCAAATGTTTATTCAAATACTTTTGGGACTGACTGAAAAGTGATTTCTTAAAGGTCCATGACCCAAAATAAGTTGTATTCGGGTTATAATGATTAATAAACTTATTGACATATTGATGTCGAGATGTGTTTACATTTCTTTTAAAATATAAACATTAATTAATATCGCACATATAGTATACATGTCACAATCAAACCAACCACTTACTATTGATAGTTTGCATTGATGTTACTTATAGCATTATTTCATGAATCAGACATCTGCGTGTAAAGATGAACAATGGACAGAAAAGAAACTATAATTATAAGTTAATCAATTCGTCGAAGATATTAGATGCACACCCAACGATATAAGGTGAATTTATAGGGGTGCTCTCCAGCTCGAAAAACAATTAGTACTATAACATTGTTAAGTATCGACGAATACCTGATCGCTTTTGCTTATGCAAATCTCAAAGACTAAACAATTTTGACAGAAACATGTCTAAGCTAGATATTGGAAATTGCAAACTTTGGAACCGGCAGGTAAAATGTTCGAGTCCCAATTATGACACGGATTTTTTTTATAGAGTTTACATAGCAAAAGCAGTTACATGAGCTGGCAATAGCTTCACATTATAATGAGATATAGTTGCTTATTGAATGATTGAGTATGATCATGCTATGATATTATTTATATGTAATGCATTTAATATTTAAATTTTAACAGCAACATAAATAACAAGTACATTACTGTGCTGTGCTAAGGTGGTGGAAAATGTTGTATTATTAATGCTTTTACATATTGTTTGATACTTATAACGCTTTCCCAAACGACTCTTAGGACAACACCAACAACAGCATCTACCGAGTAAACTTATTTGAGAGTATCAAAGCCTAAGGTTTTCGATTAAAATGAGCTGAAATAAATATGTTTTATGTAAAATTGATTCCCCGATGCGCAGCACATTAATTCGCTATATAATATCATAATTGGTTTATAGATGACCTGGTGTGGTTATTTCGCAAATCATTACAGTATGCGTGTAAGAATGACGCGTTTTCTGATGTGAGTAATATGTTTTCGTAATTTACTCACGGACACCAATCCTCAAAGACACGAAGTTCTGAATTATTAAACAACTGTGATAATTATCGCCGCACACCAATAATGGAATAGGGCATCATAATTGAGCAATGGCTAGAAAAAACAACTTCATGTAAATACGATAAATCCATGAAATAAATGATCACACAATATTGTATTGTATTTGGCCTCCAATTAAGTGTTTACGAAATGGAAAAGTTATATACATCAATACATGAAAATTACTCTAAACTTACCATTATAACAGTTGCGCAGTTGTAAAACATAGCCACGCCGATGTTCAAAGCCATTAATATCCAGTTCCTTCGACATAGAACCATTAGGTACTCACGCTCTTAAATATGTCCTACCGACTGTTCTGACGTATCAAATTAAATGTATGCCATGTGTGGAAAGAATGTCTATCAAATAAGAGCACCCTTTATGAACTATTGCACTGCAGCGTGTACGTACATGTTAAAAACACACGCACTTGTTCAAGAGGCCTCAATTTATTCATTCAATTAAGTCTACGTGTGGTAAGAATTGAATAGCAGTAAAATTTAGTTTGGTCGACAAGGCTTGTTACAACAAAATCTGAATATGCAAATTTTGGATATAAACGTGTGATGATGTTAAGTACGTTTTAGCATTGAACAATTGAGTACGATCACAAGATATCGTAAAACATAACCGCACGCAAATCCGATTTTATGCGGAAATACCTCGTGATCATTTCAATGCTTCGGCAAATATTCACTATAAATGTTGGCCCATGAGACATCATTATAAAGATCATTAGCAGACACTGTACGGAAACAAACCTTATCAAATGTTATCGGAAAACATCACGAATGTGAAAATGTAGCCATGACTGACTTTTATATGCTATGTTATTTCTACGAACGCAAACAATAAAATTGTAATGCCACATTGCTTGTCCACGACAAAAAAACTCTGTGTAATAATGGTTCGGTTTGTTTTGTGGGAAAAACCAATGATTGCATGTGTGTTTTTCGTATGAACCCATTTTACTGAGCTGTAACTTGGTTTTTATTAGTGAACAAAAAATAACAACAATATTGATAGTATTTTTCGAAATTGAAAATATCTTCAAGTTCCTCCTGTACAGTAAACCTTTCAAATGTGGATATGTTTCAGGTCTAGTCGGTTTCCAGCAGCGTTAAAGTAAATACAATAACCAATGAAATAACAGGGAACGGCATAGTGTAACAAACGATGTACATTGTTTCTAAAACACCCACGTTTGTAGCAATTATACTATGCAAACGTAAATAATGTCTTCATTAATGTATTTAGTCTGTGCCTTTATTCACTTACCAATTGTAAGACTTCATACTAACATCAACACAATGTAATAATATCTTCACGTGTGCCTGTAATCACTAACCAATCTCAAGACTTAATTTTAACCGCAAACAAATATTTGTACAACTGTAATATTCCAGATCATTTAGCACATCGAATCAAAACAATCTTAAATAAGAGCTAGTTTTTACTGACATAAGTAATCTGTATATATGCGACAGCATGTTTTTGTAATTAGCTATTTTTGTAAGTTTAACAATCTGGTTGAAAATACGGATCTAGGCTGAATGCGAAACATAAATGGGACATAATTGCTGACTGTGTGCCCTTTACCAGGCTACCATAGCGATACATGATAAGTTGAGGGGAAACGTTTCAGAATAGTAAGAAAGTAAGTAAATACCCTAGGTTAACAGGCATTTTAAATGACTGTATTTTAAATAAATGTCGGAAAATTAACAACTGACAGCAAATCAAACGCGGAAATAGCCAGTTGAATGTTCCGTTATAATCATAGAACCACCTGCACAAACACAGCGCTGTTATGCACTAAGTATTTGATAAATATTTAAGTTTACCAGAACATAAAACAGCCAAATTACCAGAGTATTAGTCTGTGTTAGGATTTTAAGACAGATTATACATGTTTGGCATTTATATAATTTGCAAAATGTCGAGTTGACACTTTGAAATATCGCTTTACTAGCCTCGTAAAGTGAACAAAGACACATTAAACAAAATTTATTAAGACATTAATGAAGACATTATTGACGTCAGCATACTATTATATTTGCAAACGTGGGTGTTTTAGAAAATAGTGTGAACAATGTTTGTTACACTATGCCTGTCCCTGTTATTTCATTTATAGTTGTATTTACGCTGCTGGAAACCATCAAGACCTGGATGCTATGAGGTTAAATTTTATTAACACTTATATGTATCATGAATATTCCTGGCCAAGTGTGAGGTTGAGCGCTCTATAACCGGTTTAAACCTCCAGTGCTTAGCATTGACCGTTCCAGTGCGGTGACCCCAGCTTTATTCTACTATGTGTATATGTTGTTTCGTTTTGTGCCGTACTGTACCGTTTTGGCAATTGGTTCCTTGCCATAAATAAAAGACCACGAATGTGTGTATGATAGAAATGCAATACTGCTGCAGCTTCTGGAGTTTCACTTCTTTATACTAGAAAATATCCACATTTGAAAGGTTAAGTGTACAAGAGGGGCATGTATATATTTTCAATTTCAGAAATAACTATCAATATTTTTGTTATTGGTTGTTTACTAATAAAACACGAGTTACAGCTCTGAAAATGGGTTCATACGAAAAGCACACGTGCAATTTTTGACATCTCCCAAAAATCAAACCGAACCATAATTACACAAATTGTGTTGGTTTTTTACCAATGTGGCATTACAATTTGTGGCAATACAGATCATATAAAAGTCAGTCATTAATACATTTTCACATTCGTTACGTTTTCCGATAACACTTGATAAGATTTGTTACAGTAGAGTGTCTGCTTATGATTTTTATAATGATGTCTCATAGGACAACATTTATAGTGAATTCTTGCCAAAGCATTGACATGATCACAAGGTATTCCTACATAAAATCGGATTGGCGTGCGGAAGTGGTTCACGTCATCTTGTGATTGTACGTAATTGATCAATTCTTAAACGTACTGAAAATAACTACATGTTAATTTTCAAAATTTGAAGGTTCACGTTTTGGTCCTGTTCGATCAGATTAGATTTCACTGCTTTACAATTCTTACGAATGTATATTTAATTGAATTAATAATTTGAGGCCTCTTGCCAACTTTTCAGGTGCTTTTTTTCATATACCTACACGCTGCAATGCAATAATTCATAAACGGTGCTCTCATTTGATTGTTATATTTTAAACACATTGCATACATTTAATTTGATATGTCAGAGGAATTTGTAGAAACATATTTTGAAGCATGAGCATGTCATGGTACTTATGTCGAAGGAACTGGATTGTAATTCCTTTGAGTATCGAGATGGCTATGCTGTACCACTGCACAACTATTATACTGTTAAGGGTAGACTAAAATTGGTTAATTTTTCAATTATGTTGTATTTAAATAAAAAATAAAATAAAAAAATGTCTCTTTTGATGTAGGATACTGTTGTTTGCTTAATATAATAAAACAGTTCCATTTTTTTAAACACCTAATTTGAAGCGATATACAATAGTGTTTAGTAATTTATTTCCAGAACTTGTGTATTTACATGAAGTTGCTATTCCAGCTATTGCTCATTTATGATACCCTATTCCATTATTGGTACGATAATTATCGCAGATGTTTAATTATTCAGAACCTCGTGTCTTTGGGGATTGGTGTCCGTGAGTAGGTTACGAACACATATTACTCCATATCAGAACACGCGTCATTCTTGAACGCATACTCTAATTATTGGCAATCTACCCAGAACAAGACAACTATAAACCCATTATGTTATCATGATGGCGAAGTAATGTACTGCCCAATCCGTGAATCGTTGTTTCTTTAAACCTTTTTGTTGTAGCTCAATTCAATCGAAAACGTAAGGCTTATTGGACACTCTCAAGTAAGCTTACTTGGTAGAGGCAGTTGATGGCTAAGTACTAAGTGTCTCTTGGGACAGCGTTATAAGTATCAAAAAAAGGTCACAGTTTCAATAATACAAAAGATTCCATAACCTAAGAACAACACAGTGCTTTCAATTAGGATTTCTGTTGAATTTGAAGTATTAACTGCATTACATGTAAATATTATCATATCATATCATATCATATCATATCATATCATATCATATCATATCATGATCATACTCAGTCATTCAATAAGCAAATATATCTCATTATAATGTGAAGCTATTGCACAATTCATGATTATTGTTTTTTATGTCAACTCTTTAAACAAATACGTGTCATACTTGCTAATCGAACCTTGTACCTACCGGTTTCAAAGATTGCAATTTCCAATCCCTAGCTTAGACATTTTATGTCCAAATTGCCTATCCTTTAAGATTTGCATCAGCAAAAGCGATCAGGTATTCGTCGTTACTTGTACGATGTAATAGTACTTATTTATTTCCTAGCTGGATAGCACCCGTATAATTCCACTTTAAATCGTTGGGTGTGCATCTAATATCTCCGACGAATTGTTTATCTTATAATTATATATAATTTTTCTGTCCATGATTCATCTGTACACGAAGATATAAATAATAGATACTGATCAACTACTAACAGTTTCAAAGATAATGCAGATTTTTATTTTGGCATAGACATGTTGATATTTAGAAAGTAATGTAAACACATATATAAATCAATATGTTTATATGTTTATTAATCAATGTAACCCGGAAACAAATTATTAAGGGTCATGGACTTTTAAGAAATTACTTTTCAGTCAGTCCAAAAACTGATGGATTCAACATTTAAACTTGGCGATAATATTGGCCCGTGTGGCGTGGTTTGTCATGCACTAAGTGTTTACCTTTATGGAAAGACCAAAGTTTACATTAGTAAAGTTGCTGAACTGACTTTTTATCACATATTAGTGTTTTGCATGCTCACAAACTCAAGATTGAACATGTAGGTCTAGACCGTACTTAAAGTTAAATAGAATTTGACAATGTCAATTGCATTGTATTATATTGACTCTAAATCGGTATCAAAGGCGTATGATGGTGTTTTTTTACTATGTGTGACAGCTCGTGATTTTTAAATCGATAGTAAATGTATCACTGTTACGTTTAAGACCAAAACAGTTTTACTGCTTTGTTCGCCGATATAGTTTGATTGCTATCTCACATAGACAAAAAAAAACATACAGGATGGCCTTTTTTAATATATGCATTTGTATAAATGGAAAGACATCAATACTAATGACATTTTAATTCACGTAAATAAAATATTAATCTGCATACGTTACTGCCCTTACATTAATATGCGAGCAATTTGTATTATCATGGAGCTGATTTTAATTAGATTATTGCCTTTACCGTCAATGAATATCCTGTTGACGTCATATCTGGAGTTATACCTTCAAGGCATAGACTGAGATAACATTCTCTAATTTCGCAGTTCTCCATTTACCTCTTAGCGTTCCTAAGACAGACAACAATACTTGCTGAAGAAGTTAACACTGGCCACTGGCTATAGCGACGGAATATATCGTGTTAACGTGTTGGTAATTGTTTTACCAGGCAAATTTATAAATGAAGTTCACTGTAGTTGACTGCAAGTTTGTGTTGCATCACCTTGTATTGATAAAAAAATGAATATTTTCTAATATTTATAATAAAAAAAACATTATAAATCAATCATGGGGATTTACATTTGAATGAAGATAAGTAACCCTTTCGTTGGATGATAGAATATATTGAATAAACATCACATACTCTATGCAATAATTCAATGGCCTTATCCTTTTAATATCGTGGGGATAATAATTTTGTTCCATTATAGGATAAGCTTAATATAAAGGAATACGGCAACAATATTGGAAAGAAATTCATTACCCCACGATTGTCTGTTATTTTAGGCAAGTGATCAACTAGACATTATGGTATATCCATGCGGGGCTCGTAGAAATGTTCTGGTTCATAATACATTGTTTACCAACTTGGCGTTAACGTATCAAATGTTTTAGCTTGTAGCTCTTTCGTGCGATTAGATATCCCTTTGTATAGTATTACGAAATTTGTTTAAATGTCGTAATACTAAATCAATAAATATTGCGGGGTTGGTACACACTTACTTGGAAAACTGTGTTGACATCGCATTTCTTCGACCGTTTTCGTTCTCAAATATTTCTGTTTTCAAAGTAAACTATTATGCATGCTTTAATCATATTTAGCGTCATTTATATGTCAGAAGCCAGTTGTTATACCTCACATATATTTAAAAAAAAGACACAAATGCAATAAACCTAAGTCTTTGAAATATATTGAAATATTCGTTTGAGGATATGGTAATTTCAATGTGTTCATGTATATTTGAGAATTCACTATATCGTCTGCTTTTACAGAGAAAATTCATTATACCCCCATTACCATTGGTAATGGGGGCTATATAGGAGTCACTCTGTCGGTCTGTCGGTCTGTCTGTCTGTCCCGAAAATTCATCTGATCTTCACCAAACTTGGTCAGAAGTTGTATCTAGATGATGTCTATGCCAAGTTTGAATTTGGGTCATGCCGGGTCAAAAACTAGGTCACGGGGTCACTTAGTGCGCTTTGAACCCAAAGTTTGTCCGGACCATAACTATGTCATTTATCGTTAGATTTTAAAATGACTTGGTACATTTGTTCACTTTCATAAGACGGTGTGTCGCGCGAAAGAAGTACGTCGATACGTCGATAAATCCAAGGTCAAGGTTCACACTTTAAGTTCAAAGGTCAAATGTTTGTCCGGGCAATAACTATGTCGTTCATTGTGAGATTTTAAAATCATTTGCACATTTGTTCACCATTATTAAACGGTTTGTCGCGCGAAAGAAATTACGTCGCTATCTCCAAGGTCAAGGTCACACTTTGAGTCCAAAGGTTTAAGTTCAAAGGTCAAATGCTTGTCCGGGCCATAACTAAGTCGTTCATTGTGAGATTTTAAAATCATTTGGCACATTTGTTCACCATCATTAAACGGTGTGTCGCGCGAAAGTATTACGTCCATATCTCCAAGGTCAAGGTCACACTTTGAGTTCAAAGGTCAAAAATGGCCATAAATGAGCCTGCCCGGGCCATAACTATGTCATTCATTGTGAGATTTAAAAAATCATTTGGCACATTTGTTAACCATCATTGGACGGTGTGTCGCGCGAAAGAATTACTTCGATATATCCAAGGTCAATATCACACTTGGAGTTCAAAGGTCAAAAACGGCCATAAATGAGCTTTTCCGGGCCATAACTATGTCGTTCATTGTGAGATTTTAAAATTATTTGGCACATTTTTTCACCATCATTGGACGGTGTGTTGCATGTAAGAATTACGTCGATATCTTCAAGGTCAAGGTCACACTTGGAGTTCAAAGGTAAAAAATGGCAATAAATGAGCTTGTCCGGGCCATAACTATGTCGTTGTAAAATTTTAAAATTACTCAGTACATTTATTCACAGTCATTGGACGGTGTGTCATGCGAAAGAAAAACGTCGATATTTCCAAGGTCAAGGTCACACTTTGAATTCAAAGGTAAAAAATGGCAATAAATGAGCTTGTCCGGGCCATAACTATGTCATTCATTGTGAGATTTTAAAATTACTCTGTACTGTAATTTGGTTAACAGTCATTGGATGGCGTTTCATGTGAAAGAATTCAAGAGTTCAAAGGTCAAAATGGCCATAAATAGGAATGGCATAACAATTCTTAAAAATTGCCATAAATTAGCTTCTCTTGTTTTGTGAGACAGCATGCAAAATATTTTGTGTCAATGCAGCATGTGGGGGTATACTTCACGTCTGTGACGAAGCTCTAGTTTTACAGAAACTTCGAAATACTTCTTCGTTTCTGTCAGCCTTGGTACATTTCTAAAATTTCAAGTTAAAGCTGTAGATGTTATGTATGGTAAGGCCTGTCTTGCGATGAATCTTCGGACTATGTGGTATTTACTATACGAGTTTTTTTCACTTGGGTTTAATACATAGTCTAACAACATATGTAAATCAATGAAGAAGAGAAACGTATATTTGTGTTGCATTTAATAAAGAGCCTCTAGTGACAGCCTATTATATGACTGATAATAATTGCTATTCCGGCTTAACACTTTCTGCGATACCTTACTTTGATTTGCATTCAATACAGACACTATATTTGTTTATGTCTCGAATTTATGTTGGATAATTATTTTGGTAGTAGTGGTTATTGTAGTACTAGTAGTCGTAGTGGTAGCAGTATTAGTAGAAGTAGTAGTAGAAGTAGTA
>VMBQ01000898.1:228110-241803 GCA_007657795.1 Dreissena rostriformis | reverse complement strand
ATATACAACTATAACACACAACATTGAAATATAGAACATATAAATACAAATATATGGAAACATTTAATTGTGCAACGTTTGACCCGCCATACGAATAATTGGGTTTTCCAAACAATGTAAATGCCTTGTGTTCATGGAATAGTTTTCAGCTGTACAGCAGAAAATTATTTGCATTTAAAAACAAATGTACTTTCTTTTGTTTTCTGGTACTATTTCTTGTGCACTTTTATTATAGTGTTTTATTTATCAGCGTATAAGTATAAAGATCGTATAAACTCGCTTTAAAGTTCAAAACAGTCGTATAAATACAACACATAACTGTCGTCACCTACCCGGCGTATCAAACTTGAACATTTTTGGAGAAGGACCATCTTTACAGAACTCGACGTTTATTGTATCCACAACTTCCAGCGAACTCGAGATATTCGAAACCTTGAACACTCTTTCATAGATTTCTGAAATATCGCCGACGTCCTCCAAGATGTTGACCTCCATTTCACGGATTTCCGGATGGTCCAAGGACAGGACCACCAGTGTCCGCTTTCTATAACTGTCTGTGTCGACAGTGTCCATCCCTTCCACAACCTTGTAATGACCAACGAGTACGATTTGGGTAACCAGTCGATTTAGTTGTAGCGTTTCTGTAAACCAACTCAACATGCAGTAAATATAAATATGTCCAACTTTATGTGCTATGATACTCCTGTGCATTGACATCCTTCTGTGGTCACAGTATGGACTGAGTGCACCTTATCGTATAGGATCATAATCAGCTGCAACTTATACAGTACACTCAAACGTTCCTCACTTAAATGAATGTCAGGATTTAAAAAATAATGATTAGCGTTGGTATGGTTGAGAGATAGGTGGAGTGCAATACCTAAATAAAGAATGTAGACATAACATATTTGAGAAAACTGCAATTGCATTCTAAAGGCATATCTCTGAACTCTCCCTTGGGTATTCCACTCACTTTACAGTCCCATCATTAATTCTTTTATAAACATATGAAAACTTGTCTCTCAGCTGACTGAGCAATGGTTAATAGCGCTGCTTCAACTGATGACCGATAGGATTGATTTAATTGTGTCTACACTGTGACCACATCCGAATGACAATACAGCAGAGGTATATATTAAAGTGATATTAGACGCATCTTACAGTATATGCTATGTTTATAGGTGTCTATCGCAACCGTTGTTTATTTTTGGTGTTTTCACTTCATATACACTTATATTCGTTAATGCAGCATCAACATACTAAAACAATATCCCGGCAAGAGAAAAATAATGCATTTGAATATCAACCATACTTTCGTTTTGACAACTGACAAAAGAAATGATTCGATGTACGATGTGAACCTTAATTTAGTTTTCGTTCAGATTCGTTCACACGACACAAAGTTACAGTTTGGTTTTACGGATCATTTGAATTTCCTGCAACGATATCTATCATACGACACACGAACACTTACTCCGATCCTAATACAAAGACAGTTGCGCTCGGCTAAGAGGACTGGGACAGTCATGTAAAATATCGAATATAATATATATTTTTTATAAACAACTGGTAGCAAGATGAGTTGCAGATAATTGGTCAGTTACCACATTTTGATTAACTCTTTAGACCTGTTAATATGTTTCAGCTCAATTCAACAGTGAAAAATGCCCAAAACATCACTTTAAACAAGGTCGTTCACTTTTGGACTTTTATATCTCGGACACGAATTCTAAAAGTATTATATGGACATTCGCAAATCCATTGAGTTGTATTTCCATGTTTGTTCTTCCTTAGCCAAATCTGTGGTATACTGATACACAGCGAAGACAACTGGTCCTAGGGGCTCCAAACCCAAAGTATCGAAAGTATAATTATTAACAATGATATTCATATTGAGTGTTTACTATTCTGCCACAATATTCAATTCAAGAAATGGGGCATCCAATACACCCAAGTCGCCATTCAAACATAGGAGCAAGTTAGAAACTGCATTTTTTTCTTAAATCTGTCATGACACAATCTATTCAAGTTTCTGAATATTTCTATAAATAACCGTACACTGTAGTCATTGTAGTTTCCACACTGTGTCGTTATTAAATTGTGAAAAAACTTGATATGGTTGCAAAGCGGACTTTTCTTGATTTTATATCATAGGATTTGGCACAAGCCTATCTAGGTAGAGGCTAAAGGATGGGACTTCAGTACTCTTTTTCGGACGAACACCTGATAAAAATAGCCCTTTTTTCGAAAACAAACAGATTGGAATAACAAACAGAGCTTTGGTTAACTTTAATTATTTCTCAAGATAGAGAATGAACATGTAGGTTACTTTTAGAGATTATACGTGGTGATGTATGTGAAAGATAAAACAAGACTGTAGCTCAAAGGTTCACTTTAATGTATCGTGGTTTGACAATCTTTCATATGAAAACGAAATATTAAACAAATGATGGAGACTATCTTGACATCAAAAGTTCTTTAACGTATTCTTAATTCGTCACGTTTACGTTGACTTATTATAAACATCCAGCTGTCTTTCTTTAAATTGAACCTCCAATAACGCATCTTGAAATCATCACTTTTACATCAGCAAATGTAAATGAAGTGTTTTGTTGTAGCTTAGAAATGATTGCTTTCATGTAAAACCATAACGTAGAATGAAACATCCAAATAAGTGTCACTTTGTATAATGTTGTATGTTTAATTATATGTGTATGTAATTATATTAAATGCCAAAGTTCAAGTATCTAGTGGGGTGAACATAAAATGAAGGCTATGATATCTATCTTATCTTTAATCAGGAAGTGCTGCCCGAACTGCGCATAAAGGCATACGCTCACATACTCAAAGCCCCATTACTATTCAAAGTCAACGGAAATTTCGTAGTAAAGTATTTCGTAAAATAAAGTTAACACCTAAACAATCAGTGTTCCTTATAGCATATCGCCACAATTTCAAAGCTAGATGTGGTATGATAAGATAGATTTTTGAAGATACAAAATGTGCCCTGTACAATTATACAGTGAAATGCATACTGAATAACGCTAAACAGACAATGAATGCCGCACTAACACTTGACTACTCGAAGTCTCACAATACTAATGTCAGTCATAAGGAATCCAATTTTTGTCCCTCATTTGTAAAAGCTTCCACAAATCCAGTTTATGCAAATGAAGCGCAGATTCCAGTTCGCTTGAAGTCAAAGTCTTGAAGAACTCGCCATTCAAAAGTTCCTTCTCACACACCTACGCCAAGTCATACATCTTACAAAGGTTCACTCTTTCAACAAGTTCGCTGCAGTTAAGCTCGATAAAAGGCTTCATTCTGGATTGGCTACTCTGCGACGTTGAAACCTTTGATGTCATCGGTTTGACGATGGCAGTTTTTGCAGAACCCTTGACGGTTGATATTTGTGGCGTGTTCTGAGAAAACTGGGCAAAATGCTTGTGCGTAAAGTGTCATCCCAGATTAGCCTGTGCAGTCCGCACAGGCTAATCAGGGACGACACTTTCCGCCTAAACTGGATTTTCGCTAAGAAGAGACATCATTTAAACGAAAAATTCCATAAAAGCGGAAATTGTCGTCCCTGAATAGCCTGTGCGGACTGCACAGGCTAATCTGGGATGACAATTTACGCACAAGCATTTTGCCCAGTTTTCTCAGAACACGACACATTTCTTCGTAGTCATCCGGCCCAATAGGGCCACGTGCAGGGACAGTCAGTAGCGCAGGGTTGTAGTAATTGTGTGATACTTCTGCAGATTTATCTAAAAAACATATTCAGATAAATATTGAAATGTGTGTACTCAATAGTAGTCAGTATGATTTATACATGTATATTGTATGCGTATGATGTGCAGATGTGATCTCATGGATTTCACATTAAGAAAGAAAAAGAGGATATTTGTTCATGTCAGTGTAAGATCGTTTGTTATTTCACGAGTGATCATAGAACTTATATGACCAGGAGTGAAATAACAAATGATCTTACACTGACATGAACACATTTTCTGTTTCTTTTATGCCCCATTTTCAAGAAAATAATTAACAGCTGTTTCCCTTTCGCTAAAAAGTTATCCTTTCTCCCGTGGCGTACCCCAATACATTGAAATGACGTTGACATAATGATGTCATTATTCCAGCGAAATTCTTCAGTTTCATCCATTCATTCATTTTAAACTCTTCAGTTAAACTCTTTTACAATGTAAATAAACGGTAAAAAAAGACATAAAATTACAAAAAAAATGTTGGATTCGGTGGAATATCGATTTTATTTCATTCGTGATCATAGAAAAAATATAACCAAGGATATAAACAAGGGAAGTAAATCTTGATATGAAAATCTTAAAATAGAAAAAGGAGTTCCGAAAATTTGCTATTTTCACCGGTGAAAATAACAATTTGTTTATTTTAACTGCTGTTATTTTACTGCATAAATGTCATATTTTATCATTAGGTATAAAAAAAAACAGTTTATACACGTTTCATACGTAATAAAAAAATAATCTTGTGTTGATATATTCTGCTTAGATTCGGATAGTTACGCATTAACATACGTTCAGAAATCATACGCGTTATAAGCAAATTTGCAATTTTTTAGTTCATATAAATACAATTATTTCTAAGTCACAATATAAAATAAAAATGCGGATAATAGAAGACTATTCGCACAATTGAAATAAACCAACGACAAAACACACACTTTAAGTTTCATGTAATTTAATTTCTGGATTTGCCGTTTACACAAGACACATTTGTGTGATACAGTCTTATATATATACACAATGCGGTCAACATCTGTCAGATATGAAGGTATGTGAGAAAACAGCAAACTTATCGGCTTATTCTAAATGGAAAGAAATACCCTAAAAAGGGTATATTTTGTATCAATTTGGGGCTATCGATTCCGAGTGATTCATTGCATGGAAAGGTTCCAAATTCACACAATGTAAATATATGAATAGTGAAACAGAGCTTGGGGGATGAAATCGGTTTAAAGACATACACAAGGAATTAAATAGTAATATGCAATTAAATTCAATAGTAATACACTAGAATATCACTTCAATTTAATAACGTTCGTATACCTCAATATCATATCATTAATCGAAGAATTTACAAGAAAAATGGATATACATGATTAAAAGAATGTGAGTTGGCACATTTTGTGTAAACTTGTTCATACAACTTTCCTGACATTGCTGTTGCATCTCAATGCGTTCGTATCACTATAAAAAGAATTGTAATTTTAACTTAAACCTAACACATGTACTAACCTGGGGGATTGACAGGTCGTTTTCCCACCACGTTGGGCTTTGGATGTACTTCTAGAGGCAAACCTACAATAAAATCAGGCACACGTGCGTTCGTGGTACATATTTGCAACTTTTGTAGTCATCAAATAGTGAAACTAGAACTACAACTCCGAGGCAAAAACCAGTGCTAGTAATGTTCATTCTTTAGAAGCATTCAGCAATGTAATTTTGGGCATTGCTCCATCCAAACGAAATCCTTGCATAGATCTTTAAAGAATATATCTGCGGAACAAATAAGAGACTCGTGTATACATGTATTTAAAAACAAAACGTTACCTGTTGTGGGACCACGTTTCCCGGGTCGCGGCGGCGGCCTTGGCGGCTCTTCTTCCGGCCCGGTGGGCTTGTGAGGGGCTGTAACTAACTAGCAACATATAGATAATTATAAATGACACTTGTAAAAATTATTAAACCATAGGATGACACAATGGACAATTTAGGTATAAACTGCATTTTGCGAAAACATACATTGAATAAATTTAGATGAAAACTTCGACCTTTATATTTATTTTTATATATGAAAGATCATCGATTACACTGGTACATACACAAAACTTTTACAAGACACCGATCTGTAAAAAAAAGTTGATATGATTTCAATATCAACGTTTCATTCTCGCAATTGTAAACCAACATATGCATATGAACGAGGAATATTTTATTACGAAAATGTTTACGCCTATACTGACACGTTTACACGTATTTGTAAAAAAAAAACACACATCTTGTTTCCTTTTTGTCGTATGAACGAATGTGCACAGAATAATTGGGTTTTCCCAACATGTCTTGTGTTCATGAAATAATGCTCTGCTGTACAGAAAGAAAATATTTGCAATTGAATACAACTGTACTTTCTTTTGTTTTCTGGTACTACTTTGTGTGCACTTTTATTCTAGAGTTTTATTCATCATCTTTTTACCTGTTTTGCAAAAAAAGTATAATGATATACTCGCTTGAAGGTTCAAAACATTCACATAAAAACAAGATAGAACTGCCAACACCTACCCGGCTTATCAAGTTTAAACATCATAGGAGAAGGAGTATCTTTACAGAACTCGACGTATATTGTATCCACAACTTCCAGCGAACTCGAGATGTTCGAAACGTTGAACACTCTCTCATAGATTTCTAAAATATATCGCCGTCGTCCTCAAAAACGTTGACCTCGATTTCACGGATTTTCGGATGGTCCAGGGGAAGTACCACCAGTGTCCGCTTTCTAAACCGCTCACTGTCGCCCGTCTCCATCCCTTCCACAGCCTTGTAATGACCAACGAGTACGTTTTGGGTAACCAGTCGATTCAGTTGTAGCGTTTCTGTAAACCAACTTTATATGCAGCATTATGACTATTTCCGACTATTTTGTGCTATGTTTTTCCTGTGCATTTACATCCTTCTGCTGTAACAGTATGGACTGAGTGTCACTTTTCGTATTAGATCATAATCTGCTGCAACTGGGCATTACACACAACATGTTTAGCATAACAATCAGCACCTTGATTAACATAAATTGTTCCTCAAGATATAGAATGAACATGTAGGTTACTCGCATAGGTTATATGTTGTACTGTATGTGTAGGATAAAACTAAAGTTGTGTTGCCCGTATTGGACATAAATTCATACGCTCACATACTTGAACAATACACCGTTACAATATCAGTGATGCACTATCATTTACACGTGCCAGTAAACTGTTTACGCAAATGTCAAGGACAGCTAATTGTGCGCTTTATCATCAGTAAGGTAATAAATGCAACTTTTAATATTCGAGTCAAGTAAGTTTTTGACAAATAAAACTCCAGAAACATTATCCACTGGGGGCTGACGAGGTCAAAGCGTAGTCCGTTTGTCTTCGACGTCGGGTATATGTTTTACTACGAAACATTGTGTCAATACACTACTTAATCAGGCGAGTTTCATCTTTTCCGGTATTTATGGATAAAAGAACGGAACATCCAGTAATGGTAGGTACTTATTTTCAATAACAAACTAATAACAAATGCGCGTAGTTGCAACCTTTACAATGATTCTGAGCTAAAATCGAAATATATTTATTTGAAGTAAGGCATAAGGTGGTTATTCTGTTAAAATAGCCAATTACAGTAACTTAACTTGAATGAAACTACATGTTACTTTGATACACTGTAAATTAAACATTTGAAGTACAAAACAGGTTACGAACATATATTTTAATCATTCAAATGCTTTGTTTCGAAGGAAATTACAAGTCGCTTTATGTATAGGTTTTGCACAGAGTATGTATTGGTTGTGCAACGAACTACAAATATAATGTATAGGTTACTCAACGAAGTTTCTGTATCCATGATATCGATGGAATGTGTATTGACACAATGTTTCGTAGTTAAACATATACCCGACGTCGTAGAACCTCGTCAGCCACCAGTGTTATCAGAAGATAAATTCATGTAAACATATATAAAAATCGACTATTCTTTTATTTAAGGCAAGTGTCCACTGCAGGGCAAAACATAAAAAGTATAAAAAATAATAATTATTAATGCTGGAGTCATCGCCTTAAAAGAGCGAAGCATTTGGGATTGAACTTGTTGAAATGCACGCCACCCTCACACTAAGGCCAAAAATACAAAACACGCGATTGTAAACAAAAAATCACCCAGGTAATATTTACCTGTGATCGTCCGCATGTTTTCAATGCCCTCAACCAAGTCTTGTGTGTAAACCTTGCGAATATCATCGTCCACGAATTTCACGATCTGTGGCATTTTGAATCTGTGAAATATGAATTTACACATCATGGTTATTTCATTACCAAGGTTAGCGAAAAGTTGCATAAGAATATACCTTTTTACAGATCGTGTCACTAACATTCTAACGCTCAATGTCTATCAATGTCAGCATCATCATCTTCATCATCATTCCCTTGACCGGTCTAGCCCTGAGGCGGAAATGAAGGACGACAATACTGAAATCCTCCTCCAGTCAGATATGTTGTGGGCTGCTGAGACTAATTTATCCATGGGGAGGGATGTCTACTTTTATACATTGTCCATTCAGCTATTCTTCCGACGGCTTCCACGGCGACCTCCCTCTAACGTGCCATCGAGACAGTCTAGCACAGATATTTGTGCTTGTCGAGGTATCCAAACCAAGCCAGCTTTCGTCGTTTTACGGTCGCCCGGCCATCAGCTATTCATTGAGAAGTATTGCGCTGCTGGCGTTTCTGTATAGTTCTTGGGTGACTTGCACCAGCCCTGTGTCAATGTTGTTGAATTCTCTCATAACATGCCATATGCAATCATTCCACACTCGGTCGAAAGCTTTCTTAAAGTCGACGAAGTTGTGGAAGAGCTCACGTTCGTGTTTTAGGTGCTTCTCAATGATGACTCTGCAGATGAAGATCTGTTCCACTGTGCTCCGCCCAGCTCTGAATCCAGCCTGCTCTTCTGCCAGCAGTTCCTCGGCCATACATTGCTGGGATGATGAGGCTGATGATGCGGTAATTCTCGCACAACTTGATGTTGCCTTTCTTAATTTTTATATAGAGGTTATTATTAGCGAATGAGCTTTGCTGGCGTGTTTACCACTTTCGTACCCTCTTACTCGCACATACATATAAAACATGTGTGAGCTATAAAATGTTTATAACATTCACCATCATCTACAAATATAATGAAAAAAAATGACGTGCGCACGTCATAGAGACCGTTAAATAAAATATTTCCTATGTCCCCTTTATGCCACCGTAAGTAGTCGGACCAATTTACCAATAATGTAAATTGCTATTCAAATTATGTTGAGTGGGGAATTCCACTTCAGTAAAAATCATAATACGAACTATAAGGTCTTTCGGACGACGACAACAACACCACTTGCTCTTCTGAATAGAATACTTTATTTATTTCCGTATGATGATATGTAAAAGGAATATACCGATAAACTTGAAGCAGACAAGCAATATTCGTATTTCATTGTCAAAAATACACACATTGTTGCGAAACACAAGGGTCGAGTTTGTAACAT
Source organism: Dreissena rostriformis (assembly GCA_007657795.1). NCBI lineage: Eukaryota > Metazoa > Mollusca > Bivalvia > Myida > Dreissenidae > Dreissena > Dreissena rostriformis. Next base: position 232,485 of record VMBQ01000898.1, on the reverse strand, counting down.
AGCTGCAGGTCCAACCATAATTTCATTAATATAATTCTTGATTACCTTTTAAGCATTTCCCAGAGGTACATAACAGAGATGCAAGTTCGCATAGGATATGTGATTAAGTTTGAATAATTGATTATGAAGTATGATTTCATTTCCCCCAATGTATTTCAATTATCGGGAACATCTGTTGTAGTCATCATGAACATATTGGTCAATTTCTGCTGGGACATGTGGTACATGCGTGAGCGATCCATCCAATCAACAATTATTCGAAGGGGTGGGTTTAGTAAATCGAGAGAAGAGTAACAGTTAACCAATCAAAATTGTATAAGGCCAGATTTGTTATCTTTGAATTTTCATTTCTGGGTAGATTGAAAAGTCCACGTTTAGCCAGTGACGAGAGAAGTTGAACTTTCTTGACGTGGCGGCCATATTTGCCGCCGCGCTGTAAGATTGTATTTCACGAAAATTAGCAAGCGTTGTATTAGGAAATATTCAAAAGAAATAAATCGCGATGAAAAGAGAAATGAACTTTGTTGTGTTCCTGTGAGTTCCCTAAAAACGAACAATGTGTCAATTACGTCACAAGTTGCACCAAGGCCACGGCTTTGAATGTTATCGCCTCAATCGTAGATCATTTATGCTATTCTCACAAACACGCACACAGTCTGACAGGTGACAAATTAATGGGACTGTGTGATCTTACGGAAACTCAGCACGACAATTTCTTCAAAATATACAATTTAAGTCATAAAATACTGTTAACTAAAACGGTTTATATCTTCGGAAAAAGGGAGTGCACTCATTCTGAGATAAAAATGTGCCTCGCTCTGCAAAATAGGGTCTTAATGCATTTGCGTAAACTGTCGTCCCAGGTTATCACGTACAGTCCGCTCAGGCTAATCTGGGACAACTCTTTCCGCGTTTATTGTATTTTTCTTTAAAGGAAGTCTCTTCTTAGCAAAAATTCAGGCGGAAAGTGTCGTCCCTGATTAGCCTTTACAGGCTGCACAGGCTAATCTGTAACGACACTTTACCCACATGCATTAAGCCCCGTTTTACCAGAGCGTGGCTCATTTATACTATTGATCAGATATGTTGGTCCCTTCCATGTTTACCTTTTACCTGGTAATTATAATAATTTACATCGATCTATTCACTATTTCTTGATAGATTATTAAACATTAAACCATTAGTTTAACCCTATCTCTTACGAAGCAAAGATACCTCAGGTGTTTAAAGATCTCTCGTCTGTCGTTTCTGTTTATAACTCATTCCTAGGTTGTTCAGTTCCTGCTTGAGCTTCAGCGTTTAAAAAAAAATAATATTTATCGACTGTATTTAACGAGCGATTATATTGCACGTATGTTTTATTAGTTTAAGGTGCATTTCTATATAAAGCGCATTTCTAACAGATTTGGTTACCGTTTTGTCAACCAGTTAAAGAGTGTTATTGTAGTTAAACCTTGTTCTACATTTGAGCATATCAGATAGCTTCACGCGGGTAAACGTATCCTTAAGCTGGCGCAATATTTTACATATTGATATAACTTATCAACAAGGAAGAAGAAATCTGACACTACTGTCATATGTAAGAAGGCGGATAAATTACTGTTCATCTTGTGAATCGACAGTATTTTTGACATTTTGTTTGGATGCTATATTTCTGAAGTGAAGTTAAATATATACACGGAAGTAAAATGGGATGATTGTCAAATGGCATAACAATTATTAGTTCGACACCGAAAGTTGTTTCTTTTTGTATAAACTACACATGCCTATTATATAACCTAAAGTTGACGGATGTTTATTTTTGAATATTAAAAAGCTTGTGAACTGGCACTGAGGACTTTTTCAGGAAATCAGTTATACTTCAAGGTAATGCTATACTTGAGTATGTTAATATAATAGTACTGCTTTTCTTTTTATGTTTTACTCAGGACATTTATTCGGTATGATAATTCATGGAAAAAAAACACACTTTAACCATTTTGTATATATTTGATTACATGTATACTAGTACAATCTGTCTTATTGATTATTACCAAAGATGGTATTTAAGGATTTACACCTGTAATAAACTCAGCGTAATATCGCCCATTTTCGTACATTTCCGGCATATAGAAAAATCTCCGAGTATACACGTGAAACTACGATAATTTTGTACAAATCGAAACAAGATAACTTTTCTAAAACGAAACATAAAAGATCAAAGTTGTAGTGTAGAGATAAAACTTTCCCCTTTACATCGAGAGGTCCTGTGTTCGATTACCGCGACAGGCAAACATTTGTAAAACTTTTTTTTTGTTTAAATTATTTTCGACTATTCCAAATGTTATGGCGTTGTAAATAAATACATATAATGACATTAAAAACAAGTGTGAACAAGTCCATTTATTTCCAAATTGATTTTTGGTCTTGTGGTATACATTATTGAAAACGTATTTTAAATTCTAATGTTTAGATGAGTAATTCCTTTATCATCTGTGTGGACACCATGTTAACATATATAAATATATGTAAACATGGTGTATAAACATATATATATATATATATTGTCAAGGCATGAGTTGATTATGAACTTCAAACATTTTCAGATGTTTATAAACATACGTTTTTACACTTGAACTATTCGATATGGAAACTATAGGTGAGCAATATGAATTCAGCAATATGAGCTATTTGGCGCCTGGTGGCTTTTCTTTACAAGTGATGTACTACATGTTATTCATACTTGTAAGCAGTTTATTATGTTTTATATGAATACGAGATGTACATAATGTTATGCAACATATACACATTCTTGACCGCAGCATAGTTAAGGCATATTCATTTGTGCAAACGTGGATGCTTTGCAAGTGTAGCTGTAACATATACAATTTGTGCGGTGAAACTAAAATATTTGTCTATTTTTCGATCAAGGATACATACAAGAAAATTTCTTTGCTCAAAGTTCCCACATTCCTTCTGCCGTTATTTTTTGATATTTGTTTTCAAAATGACTTATGACTAGAGATTGGCATTTTTTGTTTGGTATTCTGAGAAGAGATAACAACATTTGTCTGCTTATATATTTTTCTAAATGTTACACCCTTGTTACTATCATAAATGCACATTTAATGTATTTGTGTATAAATATATACAAATAAGTCTTGTTTTATCAACATTCATGTTCATAAGAGTGATCTGTGTAATGGTTATGAAAACAGGCGAAACACAGATTGATGGTTGGCAACATGGAATGTCTGAGAATCCTTAATTGCTCGGTATTTTTATTTAAACTTTGATTTTTGATGCATAATACCATTGAAATTAGGAAATATTCGAAGAAAGAACATAAAATCAAATAGGCGTATTACAGTTCTAAAACCTTAATACGACTTTCTCAATATTAATTGCAATTGAACTGTTATATCGGAACAAAAAATAAACTCATTTTTGATTATATCTCTTATGTTTTGAAATATGGCTTGGAATAGGGTGGTTTCGAATAACTCGTAGGCATCTGACTTGAATGTTAAAAAAACAAGTACGCTTAGCAACATATAAGAGACCATTCAACATCAGTTCAAAAGGCATCTCTGAGTCTCATTTTAAACAGCGCCGTTACGTTTAGTGTGTGATGGGATTTTGAATGGCTAATAAATTATTATTGATCCAGTTTTATCATCGCGTCCGGGTTTTAAAGTAAACGAATCGGGGATCTACATTGCCAATTATTTACAATTACATGTTATAAATTCATAAATTTGTTTACTCGGAATCAGTTAAATCTGTAAGCGGGGGTTAATTAAAGGGTAATGTATAACATCCACTTAATGACATTAGAGACGACAGGAAGAATACATGAAAATATATACTTCAATATAAAAAACATTCTCTTCTGCATATTGTTTTTTGTAAAAGTACCTGAGAAACAATCCATTACGTTTAAGCTTTACAATAAATATATCGTTCCAGTTGGAACATGAGTGCTACTGCTGACGTCATGAACTGGTCGAGCGCCTCCTACCGACTGGATGAACTCGAGCGGAAGTTCTCATTCCCGTGCGTCGTGAGACTCGCCGAGGGCTTCTGCTCGGACAGTGAATCGGAAGGCTTCTCTAAAGATGACATCATCGGAATAGACAGCAAGTTGGTCTTACACAAGGTGGCGGCACACTTTGCAAACAGGCTTTCTGGCCGCCGACCGACGAAAAACGAGTATGATTTTGGGTATGAGCGCTTAAGCGAAGAGATTTTGGTTCCGTTAAATTACAAGGGAAAGGTGAAAGTCCAGACCTGCACTGGAAAGACGTATACCACAGTAAAAGCTCTAATAGCCGACTTCCCGCGCTTTGCGAAGGTCTGCAGGACAATTAAGGCTTACTCTGCAGACGATCAACCA
>VMBQ01000898.1:211318-228023 GCA_007657795.1 Dreissena rostriformis | reverse complement strand
GGACAAGCTCATTTATGGCCATTTTTGACCTTTGAACTCAAAGTGTGACCTTGACCTTGGAGATATCGACGTAATTCTTTCGCGCGACACATCGTCCAATAATGGTGAACAAATGTGCCAAATAATTTTAAAATCTTACAATGAACGACATAGTTATGGCCCGAACAAGCTCATTTATGGCCATTGTGACCTTTGAACTTAAAGTGTGACCTTGACCTTTGAGATATCGACGTAATTCTTTCGCGTGACACACCGTCAAATGATGGTGAACAAATGTGCCAAATGATTTTAAAATCTCACAATGAACGACGTAGTTATGGCCCGGTCAAGCATTTGACCTTTGAACTCAACGTGTGACCTTGACCTTGATGATATCGACGTAATTCTTTCGCGCGACACACCGACTATGGTGAACAAATGAACCAAATGATTTTAAAATCTAACGATAAATGACATAGTTATGGTCCGGACAAACTTTCGGTTTAAAACGCACTAAGTGACCCCGTGTCCTAGTTTTTGAACCGGCATTACCCATATTCAAACTTGACCTAGACATCATCTAGATACAACTTCTGACTAAGTTTGGTAAAGATCGGATGAAATTTTGGGACAGACCGACAGACAGACCGACAGACAGACAGACCGACAAAGTGACTCCTATATAGCCCCCATTACCAATGGTAATGGGGGTATAATAAACTCAATACGAAGCGATAACATGAATTACGATAATAATTATGAACGTTTCGCCATTTAATAAAAAAAATGACGTAAGGTTGGTAAACTCTCCGTACCTTTAATAATTTAACCTTACAGTAAAAGGTAATTATAAATATCATCTACACAATTGTAAGCATATGTTAACATTACATATTATCAAGAGAATTATTAAGACGTCACAACAATAATACATACACCAAATTAGCTTGTACAATTTATAAATGAAATATTCAACATTCATTAATATAATAACTTCATGGAACACGTCAGAGATGACTAAACATTATGTTTCAAAACATTCGTATACTAAAGAAAATACGTTTTTTAATTCAAACATGTTTCCAAAATAACATACAACGAAAATTGCAATCTCCCGAACACCTTTCCAATATTGACAAGGATTGTATTCTGTTCTGGGAAGAATGACCACCAGAAACTCAATAAACTCTTCACACTTTATAAGTTTAACAGTTAAATTGACTTTGATTATATACACGTATAATACTCTTATACAATTAAATATAAATAATAATTTGTATGGATTTTACACCGTTAATTGCCTGTTCAATGAAGATAATACCACATAATTATTAATAGTGCAAAAACCATATAATAAATATAAAAAGACACTAACATATGGAAAGGGCAATGCTAAATAGCACAGAACACCAATTTTTAATTTTGATCGTTTTCGATAGCATTGCAAAAAGCCAATGCTTGAATTCCTGAACGAATGCAGCTGTACAAACAAGACAAAACGGTAATCCTACACATATGCTTTAAAATCCAAAATAGGTGCTTCAGTAATCCACTTCGACCAAAGTGGTGAGTTGTTAAGTGTTTTCTTATTACCCACAATGACAAGTGCACGCTTGGCCCTTGTCAGCAACACGTTCATCCGGTTAGGGTCTCCTGAAAATCCTATATGTCCTCTGTCATTGTTCACGACCGTACTAACGACGATTACATCCTTCTCTTGGCCTTGGAACCCATCGACCGTACTAATCATAACGCCTTTCCTAACAACATTTTTCAGAGCCACTACTTGTCCCCTATAAAGTGTTATTACACCGATATGTTCAATACCAATTCTCTTTTCCCTATCCTTATCTTCATCAACATCATTCAGAAACATATCTACAACTGTTGACACAGTTTGTGCTTCCTCAATGTTGCAATACGATGTACCACTTTTTTTCGCAATTCCATTCACATTAACAAAGCACAGGGGTTTGTTAGATTTGGGCCATTTGAAAACTACTTGCGTTCGAAAACCTACAGTTTCTGATGTTTTAAGTTGACTACTGTAAAACTGCGACGCAGGAAATTCTGCTATTGCAGGGTGCATACGGTACTGTGTATCCAGATAACACATTGGAGCTAAACGACATTCATAAAGCCTATGGAACAATGTGCGTTTCAAGTCATCCAATTTATGGAGATTGAGACTTGAGTGACATTCAGTTCCTACTATAGTCGGACCGAGTTGAACAGGATCACCAATCATTACCAACTGTTTCATACCTCGTGTTAAGCAACACAGTAAAGTTGTTTCGAGTGTTTGCGTTGCTTCGTCTACTAATACAAAAGAGAAGTTCATATTATCAAGACATTTGTCCCCAGCGCCTGCACATGTGGTGAGCACAACATCAGCTTCAGACAAAACTCTATTAATTAGTCTGGTATTTCTATGAGCGAGTCCTTCCGCATCCCGAATTATATCTTTCTTCGCCTCGCGTTCAGCAATACGTTTAATCTGTCCTTCTAATGATAGGTCATACACATCACTTGATATGCCCTCGGCGGGTCCTATCCTAACAAGAAAAACTTCGTTTTGTAATCGCCGTGTTATGTTATCAACGGCAACATTGGTTTCAGCCACAACAAGAATCGGTTTTGTTTCTCCTTTTTTCAAGACTTCTTTCACAATGCGACATGCGACTTTAGTCTTTCCAGTCCCAGGCGGACCTTGGATTAGGGTTAATGGATTCAGTAAAGCCTTAATTACGGCATTTGTTTGACTACCATTCAATTCAGTATCTACCGGGACACTCTGTGTGCTTGGAGTGCGGGAATATATAGTTGTTTCGTTAACTGATGGCACAGTTTGTCTTACATTTAACTCAAACTCAATCGGAGCACTTAACGGAACACTCTCTATAGTTGCAGTGCGGGAGTAAATAGTTGTATCGTTACCTAATGGAAATGTTTGTCTTACATTTAACTCAATCTCTACACTTTCCAGTTGCGGCAGAGATGGAATGCTTTGATTATGATGAATAGTTTTCGTCTCGAAGCCTGATGGACTTGTTATATACTTAAAGACCTCTTGTAGGGAATCAGTCCCTCCGATAAGACATTTCATAGACGTCACAACGCGTAAATATGTAACAATGTTCCCTATTAACTCAACCCGCCAGAAACGCACTTTATCGCTGTGAATTGACCGTGTGATAACGTGAGGTAAACTCCCTTCAATTTTCAGAGTAAGTGTTAAAGGTGCAACACAAATACTTGTGACCTGCGCTAAGCAGCAAACTCGTCTTGTGTCTGTGTTATTGTCCGACGATTGTCGTATGATGGCAACAAACTGTCCTCGTGTTATTCGAGTTGTTGAATCTAACGCACCAGTTCGGTACATTGAAATGGTCTCATCTTCTGAATTCGCTGTTCGGTCAAATTTTAAATTCCGTATGCAATTTTGATTGGACGATGACGCTTCTTCAAGCAGTTGTCTACATGAATGTAACTCCCCAAGCAAATGGGTCACGTGCAGTTGACCAAATCGAACGATGTACGCATGCAAGTCACGTTCGAAGCCGACTTTTCTTTCACAATCCATATAAATACACAGCAAAAGGTGTTCGAGAAAAGCAACTGAGAGCTGATGATTTAAAAAGTAAAAGCATTCCCATTTTTCAACAACAGTAAGGAAGTCATGTAACGTACAAGAACTACTTCTTCCTTTAAACACTAATTTCATTAGTTGGGGGTCGAAACCCAAGCGACATAAACTTGCAAATATAATCAGCAATACGTGTGGTTCATTCATCAATAATATGTCCTTTATGTACTCAAATATTTCGGCCAAGCATACCATACAATCTTCAGTCAAAGTAACTGGGGCAATTATCTGCAACACGTTTTGTAGCAGACTACTGAACGCATGTACTACTTCAGTGGATTGGGACCTCGGGGAAGCTTTCAGTGTTTCGAGAAAACGTAACATATCTCCCCTAGAAGCAGCTTCCGAAAGACGAACGAACATATTTTCAGAAGTAAAATCCTCGCCTGCATGAATATGTTCTTTAAAAAGACGATAAATGATATCGTCATCTTCACTGGCCGACACGGTCTCACGTTCCTCTTCTTCTTTAACAGGAAGCAGATCATTTACTTGATACACATCCAAATACGGACAATCGTGCGTTTCGGTTTGAGCGTATATTTCTATTTCAACCCATTCCATCTTGTTTACCTTGGGATGTTTTCTTGCTGAATCGAATATTCGTCTTTCAAACCGTTGCAAATCAACACTTATGGCGTTGCGAACATTGTTTTGAGGTTGTTTACGATTTATGCCAGTGTTATGTGATGGCGATGGCCTATTATGGAGTGTACGTTCATCTTCTCTAACAAACAAGTTAGTAACGCCCTGCAGCCAAATAAATGTTTTTGTTCGATCTTGATCCCGATACAGTTGCAACGTGTGGTCGGAAAAATCCAACCAGTATTCATTTCCCAAAATGTATTTTCGCTTGTAACCGAAATGTCTTGAGCACAACACTGCTGATATGATTCCCCCATTCAGTTTCTCCGGTTCTGTGTTTTCCACTAATGTACCAATCACTTGAAGTTCAAGGATGACATCATCTTGTAAACGAAATACAATTAGCGATTTCTCGTTTGTTGTCAGCGTGTTTTTAATATATTCCCATCGGAAATCAACAGCGTCTAAGTGAGCTATAAAATGCCAAGAATTGGATGGACGATCCATTTCAAAGAACTTTAATTCTTCGTGACGTAGAATACAAGACCTGTTAAGGGCGTTCATAACAATTTGCACTGGTATACCCGACTCAATAGCTATCTTTTTCTCTGCGGTAGTGAACTGTGAAAAGTTAATGGAATTTCCGTATAAATCTAAAAAGCATTCAATTATCTCATCAGGTAATTGTGTCGTTGAAGTTAAATACCTTAACAAAAAGCTAAATCTTTCGTATTCGTTGATATTTCCATTAGCTTGATACGCCAAGTCATACATAAATTCATCCGTAATGTCGTTCACATCTAGATTAGGCTCTTTAATAATCCGTGATTTGACCTCTTCCAAAAGCGCAGATGCAGATAGTTTCATTTTTACCCATACATAGGTCTTAGCAGCATCTTTTTCTGACTCTGGTTCATCTGTGCACAGCTCTTTTGGAATTTCAACTAGGTCTCCTGTTTTACTTGCATCGACAACTCTTGAAAACAATTGTCCCAAGCGTTCGCATTCAACTGAACTTACACCATTTCTGTCAGCCCACATATTAAATAGTTTATCAACTCGTCCCATCATTTTGTGTATCTCGTTTTGCCTGGTAAAGTAACTGTAGATCTTTTCAAGTGTAACATTTCCTTCTGGCCGACTTTCAACAGATGGATAATCATACGGCGGCCTAACTGTCTTGGGAATGAGGTCCTTGTCCCAAGCCACAAAGAACTGATCGCCATCAAGATCTGAACCAGCGATTTCATCCGCATGCGGGCGTTTACCTTTCGCTGGAAAAACAATGCAATCAACAAGATGGTCAAGTTTTCTCACCGCCGAACTTTGGGAATTCAGGAAATTTACGGCTGTTAAAACCCTAATATCACCCCGTAAGTAACACGGATTTTTACAAACAACAACCAGGCCGGATATTGTCACAGGTTTACCACCTATAGTGACCCGAAGGAAACATTGTCCGTAGTCAAGTGTTCCTGACTGGTCACAAACGCCATAAATGTTTCTGGACTCTGGTACAAGTACATTCAACTTTTCAACTTTAGTCATCAGTCGTGTTTGCAGGTTTCTGAGAGTTTGCGCGACAATCGCTTGCTTCAAGACACATGGATTACTATTCGCTTGTAATATTGTCTGTGCTATTTCAAACATGTTTTGCCACTGCAGAATGCGAATCGCCCTCTCTGCGTCAAGCAAAACATTTTTCAAATCATCAATATATTCACGTTGTTTCGATACAAATACACTATCTGGAATACCCAAAGTCGACAAAAGTTGAATGAATTGCTTGTTTAGGTGTCCAAAAGTATATGGTTTTGAAAATCCACATACACCCAAGTTTGGAAATGCATTGGTATCAAATTTTTTCATTGAAGGGCGAACTAAAATTGAGTTAGCGTCTATGGAAGGATCGATGGCTAGAACCCCTTTGTAACCTTGAAATCTGACTTGGAAAACACTTGGAACATAGTTTGAGTCCAATGTCTTATCCATAAGCTGTGTCACAAGCTCTTTAGCTAAAGTTGTACCAATCGCTCCACATCCGTCTGAGAAGATGATACGATTGTGTTCAATATCTTTGTCCATAACTGTATTTTGCTTATTGATTTCAATAGATGTCAATTGTACAGTGGAAAAAAGAAGACTAACACGTGCTAAACGCTTTGATACAGTTTTAATTTCGTTAAATTCTCCACATTGTTCCAGAATAGCTTCAACTTCGGCCCTGGTCCCTTTCCACATGTAGCATTTCCGCTCCTTAATACCATTCGCACTGCATCCGAGGAACTGGTAACTTTTTCCATTCACCTTAACACCTTTTATCAAAAGCTCATGTGCCGTTTTGGATTTGACATTTATGTCAAAATGCAAACACATTAATCGTTCATAACCAAATCGAGATATGAATCTGTTTATTTGTCCAACTGGGAATTTGGTCCAGTCCTGTTTGTATTCACATTCATTCACTTTGACTGTTGGAATGCTAATATGCTTTTCCTGCTTGTTCTCTCTCATGAAAAATGAGAAGTTATTTTGGATCGTCAAGTTCGATTCTAAGTTTCTGGATGTTTGTCTTCTTTGGTTGTTATGTTGCAATGTATTCTCTTGGTATAACCTTAGAATATCTGAATCAAGCCGTATTTCACCAGAACATGCCTTTCTGATTTCAGACAATGTTTCATCTAGACTCTTCCCCCTTAAATCTATAAAGGGAATCTCTTGCTTCAGAAACAATTCCACGTATATGCCTTTTACCACCAGCCAGTCATCTGTCTTTAATCGCAAACAAATACCGTCGTCAAACTGCCATTTTCTAGGATTTAAAAGTACAACCAATGAGTTTCTGTATCTTTCAACCGTTTGTTGAACGATAGGTCTCGCTAGTAACCTTTCAACAACGTTGTTGGTTTCTAAACATGCCGTCAACAACACTAACCCATCAATGATGCTGTTAGCTGTGATGAATTCTTCATTATTGTTTTCTTCGACCACATTCTCTTCTTCATTACAAACACGTTCCACAATCTGTTCCTGAACTGATATAAACTTTATGTCATCTTTGTTGTAATCTCGGCTTTCGTGAATACCATTCCGAAGAAGCAATTTGGCAGCGATGTTGTCGATCAAAGAGTGGTATTGAAATCGTTTATACTTTGATTTAAGTTCTCGAGCAATATCCGACTTCCCCGAGCCAGGACTCCCACATAGTATAATGTTGACCATTATATTGTTTCCTGAAAAAATAACAAAGAAAAGTACGTTATGTATACATAGTTAACACTCGTTAAACTGCCTATAGACAATGAACACAATTACCGGCAAAATTGTGCAACTACGCTTACTCGACTAGCACCGCAAAATGAAGTCCCCAACCGATGCACAGCATAGTTAAAAAGTAAAATTTACATTGGACAAACATCGTATTATAATCGTAAGAGTGTATATATAATCGTTCTTAAACAGTATTCAACTTTCGGCCTTACAATCTTTCTTTAAATTACGCCCAATCGTGTATTAGTCGTTAAACAACTGTAAATCAAAAATTATTTCTTAAATAACGATGTATGCATTATTGTATAATAAAACGCCGAAAATAAATCTGCCATAAACTCTAGTTAATCACCGGGTATTGCTTTAAGGTACATGACCGATTGCCTGTTCAACTCCCTAACCGACCTCACTGATCCACTACAAGACAGATTTACTGTCTATATGAACAATGACCTACTGCAGATTTGCTTACTATAATAATTACTCGATAATTTCACTTAATTAATTGATCATCGAAGAATTGTCAACTTTAGTGATTGCATGCTTGCCTCACTACTTCACCGTTTGAATGGCTTAACGATTGCAAACTATCTGGTTGAATGTTATTGACTGACTGAATGATTGTCTAATAATTTGCCTGATTATCTGCTACATTGTTTGATCCCTAAACTACAACTTCGACTGCTTAACTGGTTAACTGACAATTATACGGTCTTCTGTGCATTCAGCTCGATTGTTAGTAGTAGTATTAGTAAAAGTAGCAATACAGTCGATTAGTGTTTTACTGATAGCTAAGGAATCCGAGTCTCATTTTAACGTATAGAACATGAATACACCAGATCAACACTTATACTTTGAAATAAAAATGTCTTGCCTATTGAAATATGCTCCAAATATTAATTGTTTACGGTGGGTGCTTCATTGTAAACGTTTTCAGTTATTATCGGATAACCTTGGTCTTTGTCGGGCAACCTGTGTCAAGCTCCAGGCGTTTGTCTCAAGCAATCTCCTAATATGTAAACCTGCAATCAATCTTACTCCGTGATATCAGTTTTGTATTGAAATATATTATATCTTATCGTCATCAACATTATGTATGCTAAAGAACCTAAATGTACTGAACAATGTATATCTCGTGGTCATCAAAATAGTGTATACGGATATAACTTAAACGTCTGGGAAATTAAGATAATAACTAAATTTGATTTTTTTAAAAACACACTATTTGTGATCTTTAAGGTTAAACTGACATGAATGATTGACATAACAAATATTATAAAACACAGAGAATCATTTAAAGGGAGACTGTACGATTTTCATATGTGTTAAATTGTTATATATTGATACAAATATGTTACAATAACACAAAATAGGCAAGAAAAATTATACATTGAAGACAAATTTCATAAAATGCAGCAAAGAAAAGTTAGCGCTGGTTAAAGCCGATGCCGACTTTTTTACTCGTATTTGCTAGGAAAAGAAAATGGGTCTTTGTGTCGTAAGAACGAATCTGCACTAAAACTAAATTTAGATTCACATTGTACATGCATGATATATATGCTGGCGAATTCGGCTGGAAGCATTTTACGATTTCAGAATTAAATATCTGGCTTATTTCGTATTTTTCGATACATGTTCTTCTTAACTTATATTTTAATCTATATTGAACTATATGATAAACGTTTTTTTACACATTTTATATAAATTCATAAATATTTTACAAAATCGTACAGTCTCCCTTTAAACGGATAAGTGCAATTACTTTTATATCAAACAACAGAATAAAAGTTACAGAACATCACTAGAGTATAAAGACACATAGTTTACTGAAGCACAATGTTCAAAATCACATTATTCCTTAAACATATGCACCTTGCAGTAAATAAGTATTAAGTTATTAAACTGATGTCAACTTATCGACAAGATTTAGTATCTCAAAATCGGATTACAAATTAAAAGTGTTTTTGCAACTTTGCACAACCAAACAGTTTTGTATTTTGAATTCATATGTAGGGAAAACAATTCTAAGATAGTATTTGAAACTCATTACAAATTTTAGTTGAGCAGTTATACAATCTATTTTGTGTTACTGCGGTAATTAGTTTGCTTTGATTATTTCGGTCTCGTCTACAGCTCGACAATCGCTACCTTTTTCATTTCAACGGGGCCTCCCCAATATTGCTCTAATAACCGATTAATAATTTGAAATGAATACATGATTCGGCATCCCAAGTATTTTTTATTGCATATTTTACTTTGAGAACACCGTTGTAAAGTAAACGTATAAACAATTATTCAGCCATAAATTATTTTTTTAGAAGTGTATGTAATTCAAATTATTTAAGGGTTCCCAATCATATATGACATCTTTTCCAAATGTTCTACTTCCTACAAATTGTTTTAACACTTGTGTACAATAGCACATAATAATAACATAAGAAAAAAATATTGTTTTCTCTATTTTTCTTTCTTTTTCAAATATGTTTTTGAAAAAGCTCTTTTTTCATTCCCTTTTTTTCTCCTTACATTATTAGCTTCACATTATCTGAATGTATATATGATCACTGTATTTCGGTACTTGTGTAAAACTTGATGCTTCGAGGATAAAAAATTGAAACCCAACAAAAAAGTATCAAATTATTTTTGTTATTTACTAGTATTTTTAGTAAAACATGTCATTCTTAAAAAAATGCACCATTTCAGTCAAATTATCATCTATTGTTGAGCAATGAATAACACATTTAATCATACTTATCGAGGTGATCATTTTAATAAAGAAAAACGAAACATACATGATTGTTTTTATTTTAACGAAATTATCCTTTAGTATACCTTTAATACACCTTTAAATATGGCAGTGTGAACAAAAATTCCTGACCGAATTTTCCATTGCCTAACTGACAATTTTTTGGACAGTTTCAATTATTGAAAATCATATAACTAAAGTTGAGTCAATATGTGGTTTGAGACAGTCCCCAAATGTATGCGAATCATCACATGTCCGTTATTCACTAAAGCACATGTAGCACTCTCCTTTCCAATTGCATACGATATGTATCACTTGGGTTTCTGAGCATTCATTCATTTTTAAAAGGACATCTTATTCCAAAATATTGAACCAAGGTACATTTATCTTATAAATTATGTAAAATTAATTTAAAAAATAGTGTTCCTTCTTCCCTTTCGTCGCCAAATCAGTGCCAACTTCCCGTGACCTTGTTTCGCTTTTGAGGAAATAACAGTTGTGAAATTTAATCACGCACAAACAAATCCGTTACTCCCTAAAATCCGTTAGTAGTAGTAGAAGTAGTAGTAGTAGTAGTAGTAGTCGTACATATATTACATGACGTAATCATATTTTTCAACATAATCAGGTACAATTTTTTGTATAAATGCATAATAGGGCGCGTAAGACTCGTATACTTTCGATTTCGTTTTTGAACATCCGGGTTCCTATGACATTATGCATAATATATTCCTACATGCGTCATGAATATATTTATGCATGAATGCTTATACTTGTGCCTTGCGTATGGCGAATATTTATCATATGAGCGTGAAACTGTGCTGTTGGAAAATAATTTTCAATATACTTTATATTATACATAATTACTTTACTTCCTCAATGTTAAACACCTTTATTTACTTTAAGTCAAACCTGACTTGGCGCTCACCTTAGTATAGCGGCTAAAAGTCGTAAGCGGTCAGTCTAGATTCCCCCGACGAAATTCAGTCTGTGTTACACCTGAGTCTAACGTTCACCTGCCAGCTTGCTGCAAGTATATTTCACACTGAAAGCCATTCTTCACAAGTATTAACGAGGCAGTCATTTCGAGGTGCGGAACGTAAACTCTCAAACCGATCCAATCGTGTTACATCGACCATCTCCGGATAGCTCCGGAAGAGTAATTATGCAATAAATCGCTTCTGATCCAGAGTGAAATCGATCGGCATTGTCTCTCACCTCGGATTTCATAGCGTCTATTGTGCGGTTATAGAATCTGATCGTGGTAACTTCCTTTGATATTATCGATGCGACCCACTTTGAGGAAAAACATTAAAGTGTGTTGCAAATGTTTGTTTTACTGGGATAATTTCGGGGGCATCTTCCAAATAAATTATACCATAGTATGTTACAAGTTTTTAATACTTTTCGCTTTTTAATTGATTGCTTATTTGTTCTTAACAACGTAACATATTTTATAACACAGATGTTTCAAAGGTAGTAATTACATAGATGAATATGGATTTACAAATAACATTTTCTGAGTATTCTTAAACTGAGCTTTCAAGCGTACACGTCAATTTATCATGCAATCGGATTAATAAATTACAGATGAGCTTGAAACGCAAGTACCAAATGTTAGAGGAACGAGTCAAGTGTGTGAAACTGTAAGAGTCTGGAAAAAAGTAGGAATTAGTAGATGGGGTTTGAAACATCCATGTTAGTAAACATTTTACTTGTTCAAAAAACTTTGTGTAAAGCTTGGGGTTGTTTAACGCGTGTCAATTTGAAATTAGTTCTCAATTATAATAATACAGTGGAAACCCTCTAAACCGGATAACCATTAACAAAAATATCAATACAATGACTTACACTCACGCAGAGTATCCTGAAAAAGTCCCGCGTACCTGAAATTACTTAAAAACGCTCATTCTCGATCATTTTCAGAAAAAAATGACTGACGATTTTTGGAAATCATCATGTGTTTTTCTAAATATTTCATGTGCAATGTCCATGAATCAAGGAAGATCACTGTTAAATTAGCTCATTAACATAACACGCGACAACTTGAAATTAGTTATCAATAAGAATGATTATATTATCAACAAAAGTCAATCAATAAAAAAAACTTACAGCCTACAGCGTATCCTGAATGAGCCTAGCGTAACTGAAATTAATTTTACAAGGGCAACCTTTATTTGCGGTCAATTTCAGAAAAAAAGACTGGCGATTTTCAGAAAGCATCACGATTTTTTTCTTAAAAAATGCGTTCGTGTGCAGTATCAATCGTGATACATCGACTATCTGCGGAATCCTCCGTAAGATATATGTGTGCAATAAATCGGCTGCTGATCCAGAGTGGTACAGCATGTACAATTTGACGAATAAGTGGATATCACTGTGAAGAATATTTCGGTTAAAAGGTCTACCAGAAGTTCTGTACTACTGTTTTCATTTGAAATTGTAAAAAGATTTATTGTACGCTTTATTGCATATCTTACTATAACTATTAATATATTAAGGTTGACTTTTTGTACGTAAAATGATTTCAAAGAGCTGAAACGGGGCCTGGATTTTTTTTAATTTATTTATTTGGGAGTGGGAGTGGAATTATGATAGTTTCAAATCGAAATTGTAAGCCATTTTTATTGTATTATGTAATGCCGTTGACTCTATAGCAGGTTTAAATACTTTTGGTCAGAGATACTTATACAGCCTACAACATAACTCCAATTAATTGTATCGTGAAACTTTCTGCTTACCCCCTTTCTTCACCTTTCTTGTCATAGTGCCATCACACCAGAGCACGGCCTTATTACGTTCTCCATATGACAGGACGTGGCAAAGACTCTTAAACGTGATGCAAACAATGGAGTATGTGTGAGTTCCTTTCTAGGCCCACGCTCTGTATTTTGTATTGAATAATGCTCGAGGTTTTACTACGTATGTACATCGTATTTGCAATGTGATTTTGAAAAGTGTAAATGCAGATTAGCACACATATATCTTTCTACATCACATTTAAATTCATGAGCGGCAATATACCATGATCTTTATCAAAGAAAAACACAGCGTGGTAGAATATCGCATCTCAAATATTATGACAACCAAGAAGAGACGCAATCAGCGTAAAAAAACGATATTTTGATGGTCCATAATTAGCTTTATTTGGACAGAAGGTGTCAGTATTGATCTTTGTTTGAATTCATTTGTAAACATGTTCAGCATGAAGCCGCATATGTTTGATAATGTAGTAGACAGAGTTGGTACTAGATGTTCCAAGTAAAACACGAAATGGTGGGAGGCTCAATAGCTTAATCTGAAAACAGCCATAACGATTCTATAAGTTGCTACACGTGACAAGTACCTGACGCATTAGTTGGAGTGCAGGGTACCTACGAAACAGCATTGGCAAGTGTGTACCAATAAAACTGAATGACCATTTCGCGGCGACACAAAGTACACATACCAGGTATTACACAAGAAAACAGGAATGTCTTATTTCAATTGTAGTCCTTGTTAATTGGTGACATTAAAAAGAGAAGCAAAACTGATAAGCGATTTTGATCATGTAATTATCAGTTGTACAAATAACTAAATAAACTCGTACTTATAAGTAATTTATAGAAATTAAATAGAAATAAATTGGTATATTATTCATATAGTTCGTAAACAAAAAAAAATTGCACACACACATCACATAGTACTGAAATCACAATTAAGCTATGTAAAAAAAACACATAAAAGTAACGAGAGTATTTTAAACAAGAGAAAACGTCAACAAACCTAATAAATAAATACATCTCAAAATGTATATATGTATATTAGTATTAATGATGTGCTTCTATATTGACCTAATGTTAATTTCTGCTTGAACGTCCTTTCAACTCGGAAAAGAAATCCTTTATTGGGACCTTCCCAAAGAACGACCGATGTCTCACACAGGTTCCTCTAAAATCAGTGCCTCTGGTATCTCAACCTCATCTTCAGTTTTGCTTGCATCGACAACCCGTGAAAATAACTGTCCCAACTGCTCACATTCGACAGAGTCTACACCTTTTCTGTCTGCCCACATTTTAAACAGTCTATCAATCTTCACCATCGTTTTCTGTTCACGATTTTGCCTGGCGAAGTAGCTGCACACCTTTGCGAGCGCTACATCTCCCTCAGACCGACAGGCGACAGAAGGGTAATCATACGGCGGCCTAACCGTCTTGGGAATCAGATCCTTGTCCCAAGCCACAAAGAACTGATCACCGTCAAGATCCGAACCCGCAATTTCATCCGCGTGAGGACGCTTTCCTTTTGTTGGAAATACAATGCAGTCGACAAGATGATTTAGTTCGCTAACTGACGAATCGCTGATTGCATTTAAAACCCTCACATCACCCACCAAGTAGCATGGGTTTTTACACACGACGACCTGGCCGGAAATTGTGACCGGTTTTCCGTTAATGGTGATGCGAAGGAAACATTGTCCATAGTCAAGGGTATCTGACTGGTCGCAAACACCATAAATGTTTCGGGACTTTAATACACGCTTGTTCCTATTCTCAACGTTGTGAACACCCAACACAGACAAAAGTTTAATAAATTGTTCGTTAAGGTCCCCGAATGTGTTCGTCTTTGAAAAGCCACATAAACACAGTTCTGGATAACTTTCGGTATTAAATTTCTTCATCGAAGGACGCACTAAAATTGAGTCGGTGTCAATGGCAGGGTCAACGGCAAGAACCCCTTTGTAACCCTGGAATCTGACCTGGAAGACGCTTGGTACATAACCTGAATCAAGCGCCTTGTCCTTAATATGTGCAACAACTTCTTTGGCTAAAGTAGTTCCAATAGCTCCACATCCATCTGTAAAGTTGTAGCCACCCCGCTCAATATCACTGACCCGGATTATCTGGTTCTCCTTGACTTTTATGGGCGTAAGCTGTACATCCGAAAACAAAAGACTTATACTTCCTAAATATTGCGAGACCGTTTTAAGTTCACCAAAGTCACCGCTTTCCTTCAGTATCGCATCAACTTCGTCGCGTGTTCCCTGCCACATGAAACATCTGCGCTGCCTTAAACCCCTCGCGCTGCAACCAAGAAATGCGTAGGCTTTCTCATTAACTTTGATACCTTTCAATAAAAGCTCTTCCGCTGATTCGGAAGGGTAATTGTTATCGAAATGCAAACAAACCAGTTGTTTATAACCAAAACGAGTAATGAACCTATTCGCATTTGGAAATTTAGCCCACTCTTGTTTGTATTCATGTTCATACAGTTTCAATGTCGGAATTTGAATACGCCGTTCCCTTCTATCTAGCTCTTTAAAAAATGAAAAATTGTTTTCAATATGAACATTCTGTGCCATATCTGCTTCTGTTCGGCGTTTGTAGATTGTTGTTTTCGGGTCAGTATCACAGCATAATTGTAATTTAATTAACTGTTATAAGTTGTATTTCACCAATGCACGCCTTTTGGATTTCAGACAATCGGTCATCAATAAATCGATTAACCGTATTGCTAGTTCAACAAATTCACATGCGTCTATATATAGCTTTTAATTGTTATTATAACCCGTAGTCTGTATTCAGTAACAAACCGTTGGGATTTAAAGGTACAACCAGACATGTGCCTTTCTAAAGCAGTTTGAACGCCAGGCAATGCAATTAATTTGTCAATTATTTTGTCATTACGTAAATGTAATTTTAGCAACACCTTTCAATCGATATGCCTGTTAGCTTAGATGAACGGTCGCTTGCCCTCAACAGCTACCTGCTCTGTACGACAAACATGTTCCACAATCTGTTGTTGAACTGCTTAAAACATAGCAACGTATTGCTAGTAATCATTGTTCAAGGAAAGACCATTCCGATGAATTACTTCGACGACGATGTTGTCAATAAAGGTAACTGCATCATGGTACTTCGTTCGTAGGAATCCGGCAATTTTCGACTTTCCAGAACCAAGACTGTCACAAAGGACAATGTTTACCTTGGAACCTGGATCTAGGAAAAATAACGAAGACATAGTTTTAATGATCTAATAAGTCTTTTTTTATAATACTATGTACCTCTTATATTTATCGAATGTATGTCAGTAATTTAAAGGATGATGCCGATTTGTTCATGTTCTTATTTGTTTGGCGATATTGTGTAATATTATAAATCCAGTAATATATTGAAATAGGGGCAAGAAAACACATTTAATGAGAACATACAAAAACTACATAACAAAAACGAATTATTAACTCGCACCTTATAAGATATAATTATAAACAAAATTAATGTGTGTTAGTATAGAACATAATCATGTTTGGAAAGCAAATGTGTTAAGGTATTTTAGATACAAGACCGATAAGCAATGGAATTTCATTCTCGTGTTGTTAGTAATACCTAATGGTCTTATATAAAGCAGGAAGCCGTTGTGTTATGGATATGGTGTCCGCCTAGCGATCGGGAGGTCATGGGTGCGATCCCCACTGTGGGATCGTTCTTTATCACCCCCCC
>VMBQ01000898.1:168922-198239 GCA_007657795.1 Dreissena rostriformis | reverse complement strand
CTTTAGCGACTCAGATAAAGTTCAGTCTTCATCAAATACATTCAAATATGAAATGAATAAACGTTGAACATGCCCAATATTGCATGTGTATATAATAAGAAGACAAAATAACAAATAAAAACAAATTTATTTGTTAAACCACTGACTTATTTAAGCATGATAAATTCACAATGTTTTCCCAAAATGAGCCGTTTCATCGAAGCAAAAATTCCCAAAATGGACAATTTTGTCGATAAAAAATTCCCAATTTGGTCAGACTCCTTTTCCCAAAATAGGCAGAAAAACCCCTGCCGTCCAATATATTCCAGTATTGGATCCAAAAAGTCTGTGTTTTTTCCATATTGGACAGTTGAGTGCAAGTGCACTAAGCAATTGTTTTTTAAACGATAAAAGGCGTTACCGAGAAAAAGTATTCGAATGTACAATAATCGATTCACAAAGGCGCTTATCGTGCTGCAATTAATGATTATATAGAGGATATTTGTTGGATTCGGTGGAATATCCGTTTTAATTCACGAGTGATCATAGAAAATATATTTGTTCTCTTTATTTTATGCTTTTTGAACCGTTCATTTACATTGTAAAATAGTTTAACTGGAGAATTTGGCTGGAATAATGATGTCATTCCGTCAACCAAATGACGTAATTTCACAGTTTAACAGTGAAAAATATCAATTATTTTCACTGTTATTTTTCCCTGTTTGAAACAGTGATATATCAGTTTTAATTCACTGATATTTCTCTATAAACCACCGGAGAGCATTCAATAAACATGCATTTGTGGCATTTATTCAAACAAAGAGCTTAAGAACGGGATAAAGAAAAAGCTTATAAGACGTTTAAACTGTACAATACGTGATATATTTGGACTCGCACACAGTTTGAAGTCCAAATATATCACCGTATTGTACAGTGAAACGGCTAATAACCTATAAATCCAGATTCCATAAAGTTTATTTGCAGGCATTTGTTCAAATAATATTGTCAAATATGATGGAAGAAGAAGACCAAGTTGTTGGAGAAGTTGCTATTGTTGAGGATGATGAGGTTTGTAGAGAAGCATGTATTCACAAATCCAATAAATACAGCACTATTTTACTAATATTTACTATTTTCACAGTGTATTTAACAGATTATTAGTTTGGCTGCTACACTCTTAAGATACTGCGAACGCAAGACACGTTTAATAATTTCTTGATTATCTAGAATAGTTGAATACAAACATAATCATTCAAGTTCCCATTCAAGTCTACAAATGTTTGAAGGTTGTGTCTTTACATCGATGTTTACTTGTCACAAAAGTGTGTCATAATATTTGAATGGGGTAATTTTGATTGCAGTGCAAACGTTATGTATGATATGATACTTTTGCAATACCTGTGCTTCATGTGCAGTGTGAGTTAGTGTGTTCCTGTATATTGCTGCTTTAAAGATCAACCAGTCTGCAATCGTCTTTTTGCACACAAATGCTTTTTAATCAAATATTAGATTAAGTATGTTTTTCCATCAATTTGTTCTTAGTAGAGAATAATATGCAAATGAATAATATGCAAATGAAATTTAGTATTCTCGTAAATTTCCATTTGCATGTGCTGCATGTAAATTAAATCGGTATGCTCAGGGATGAAAACTAACTTTTAACTATCGGTTGCCCGCACGGGCAACCATCTTTAGTATCTTGGTTGCCCAGCTAAAGAGTAACCAGCCCAGAAATATGTACATGTTCTGTCATGTGTATCTAATACATTCTTTAAATAAAAGAAAAGATCATTAAATAACATTGCTGACATGACAAACTTTCAATGCATTATGAATTAATATGAGCCTGAATTGAATAATTTCCTATACCTCAATAATAAATTAATATTATTTAACAAAAAAGTAAGTTGCCCGGCCAGACTACCAACTTTTGAAATTGAGTTGCCCGGGCCAAAATCTACCCGCCCCGGGCTCACGGGAGACCACTAATTTCCATCCCTGATGCTGTGTTGATTGGATCATTTGGCAGTGGCATTGCTTTGCTCACCTAAACACTTCCTTCAATCCTTGTAAATTTATGCACAAATTAATGAAAAATTCAAAAGAAACTCACTTTTATTGCTATTGTAAGTGCTTTTAATATGGTACATTTCTTTCTATCTTTTTACAGGAATCGCTCTTTCAAGACATTGACCTTCTGCAAAACCATGGCATTGTAAGTCAGAAGTATGATTGTTCCAAGTTGAAGTTTAAGTTGAACTTCAGTAATATTTTTCTTGATAAATACAGAAAATATAAAACACCTATTGAAATGATAACGAAAACAAGCACAAAAGCTTAATTTCATAGTTAACCTAGATCTAAGTAAATAATGGAATTATTTGTATAAAATTTAACTCACTTGAGCACAATGTATCTTTGTTGAGCTATTGTGATACCACGATGTCTGTCGTCGGTTTGTGTGTGTTTGTCCTCAAATAAAGTTTTTCTTCAAACGCCATCTACTCAATCGCCGGACAGATTATAATGAAATTTCGTAGGAATATTCCTTGGGTGGTCCTCTATATATATTGTTCAAATGGTTCAAGTTTATTTCATTAATTAGCGCAGGGGCCAAAAAAGGAGTTTTAAAAATGAAAACAAAAAAATCTTCTTTAAATTTGCATGGCCCTGATGTTTCATATTTGGTATGTTACATTGTGGTCCTCCACAAAGTTTCTTCAAATCATACCCTTGGGTAAAAAATTGGCCCGCCATTGGGGTAACTTCTTCTCCTTGTATGTATACATGTATAGTGAAAACTTTAAACATATTCTCCTTTAAACTCCCATAAAACTCAAAGGCAAGAGGTTTGGTATTTGCTATGTATATTATATAGTTGTCCTCTACAAATGTTTGTTCAAAGCATGCCCCTGGGTTAAAAATTGGCCCCGCCCTCGGAGTAACTTGTTTTCCTGATATGTATATAGTGAAAACTTTAAACATCTTCTTCCCTGGTACTGGAAGGCAAAGAGGTTTGATATTTGTTATGTAATATTGTATTGTGGTGCCCTACTTTTTTCTGATAGTGGTCTTCAACACAGTTTGCTCATATTATGCTTCTTTAGTTTAAAATATATGTGGTGGTGTGAAATGTTTTATATAGACTTACATATCATCATGTGTTCAAGTTATGCCCCTGTCATCAAAAATAGACCAAAACCAGGGGTCTGGAGTATTATTATAGCACTTTTCCACAGTTTCTCAGGTGAGCCTTCAAGGATCCATAGTATCCTCTTGTTACAATAAAACACCATCAATATTGCAGTGTGATTCATCATACCACTACTGACTAGTAGAAGCTTTTATAAAATCGCTTGATTCATTTATTTCCAATGTCAGGATTTCAAGATGAAAAAATGATTGGATAATCATGGGTTACAGGAATATTCATTGCAATTGTTTAAGTTTTAGGATGACTGTATGAATTTCATAGTGTCTTCATGTTAGTTATATATTCAATATACTGTAAAAAAAAAAACTTTTTGTAGTGTGAGTCGTTTCATGTACACATGACTTTATGACACAGCATCATTTGCTGCTTTTTTTTTTACATTTTATAATTGTATATTTCTTTCCAAATTGAATTGTTTACAGTTTAGATATGGTAATACTTTGATGTTTTATGTTGCTTAAACTACAACATGTATTTGCATCATTCACAAAAACAGGAGATTGAAGCTGGATTTTCCTTACCAATGTCAACTTATAGAGGTTTTGTTTGTTATTTGCAAATGAAAATAAAAAACTGATTTGTGAATTTTTTTTATTTTACAGAATGTTGCAGATATTAAAAAGCTAAAACAAAGTGGAATATGTACTATAAAGGTAATACATCAAATGCAACTTGAACACATATATGCATTTTCTAATATATTATTCTTTTTGCTTCTAAATTTTATGGCTTATTGGATAACTTTCAAGAAAATGTTGCAGTATAATATATAACTTGTTATGCTATTAAAATGTATCTTAAATGCTATTTATTTGCACATGCTGCAAAAATGTTATGTATAAGTATTCTAAGGACATAAAAGTTATGACATTACTAAATACATAAATACACTTTTCACACCTATTAATATAAAACTGTCAATTTAGTGTTACATGTATCTGAATACAATGACCATCCTTTAACAATCTAAAGTATTGCAACACTAGCAATGTTCTACTCACCTGAATTACTAAGAGTTATGAGGGCAAACATGTTCCTACCTGGCATAATCTATATGCACTCGATCAAACTAAGGGCCTTTTATTTTGTATCATTTGTTTTACAAAACTACGAAGCACTGCAAGGTCTTAGGTTGAGGGAAAAAAGTCACCTTTTAATTGTTTCAATTTGTAACATTGTGACTGCATGCAGCATGAGGGGATATGTGTCACTGTTTGACGAGCATAAGTTTGTTTCAAATCTGTTAAAATCAATGTACAATTTGGCATTCCTGACACCAGTCCTTACATCATCTTTTTCCCATACCAATGCTTGCAATTTGGATTGTACAGGGTGTTCAGATGACTACCAGGAAGAAAATGTGTGCAATCAAAGGAATATCGGAAGCAAAGATGGAGAAAATCAAGGAGGCAGCAAACAAGCTGATAGACCCGGGCTTCCTTACAGCCTTGGAGTATGCTGACAAGAGGAAGTGTGTGTTCTGCATCACAACTGGTAGTCAGGAACTGGAGTAAGATCCTGGCAGCAGTTATTATGATTTATTTTACTTAAAGTATGTTATACTAAGAATAATGACCGGTATTGATTGAGAATTTATTTTATGGTTTCCATTGTATCAGCTACCGTCATTACTGGTATGCTTGTAATATGGTTTTGGTTGTTGTTTTGTGTTGCATTCATGATAAAACATTTTATTATGGGAATTTAATGTAAACAATCCTATATTTCTTTCTAAAATAAAGCTTAAAAACCATTCTAAAAATAGTTTTTGAATATTTTATTAATGAAAGTGCTTTATTGTGGATACAAATAATAATTCAACAGGTGGGTTTGATGAACTTTATTTTGGAACTGTTCGTTCTAAAAACACTGATTTGCGTCAGTATTAATTTGTCTTTAAATGCATTTGTTATTTTTGTTTAAAGCAAATTGCTAGGAGGAGGCATAGAAAGCATGGCCATAACAGAGGCATTTGGGGAGTTTAGGACTGGCAAGACACAGCTGTCCCATACTCTGTGTGGTAAAAAACTATATTTACAACCATTTATTATAGATCCGCCTCATCCGATATACATTATGAAACAAAATGGCCTTTCTTTAAAATGAAAGCCACATTTATTGCAAATACTTGATTAGAATGTTTATCTTCACTATATCTATAACAAGTTAGAATCTGGATGAATCTGGGTAACGTGCATCCAAAAACTTGGTCACCAAGTAAAATCATAGAAAAACCATGTTACTACTCTAAAAGCCACATTTATGAGTCAATTTTGATGAAACGTGGTCAGAATGGTTATCTTGTTAAATTAATATCTGGGTCATGTTGGAATCTGGTTCATGTTAATCCAAAACCTAGGTCATCATGTCAAATCTTAGAAAATACATATTCAAACTTAAGAAGCCACATATATGACTCAGTCTTGATAAAGCAAAGTCAAATGTTTATCTTTAAAATGTCAAGTCCATGTGTCATATGGGTGAAGTGTGCTAAACAAAACTAGGCCACCAGGTCAACACTTCAAAAAGTGGTGTATCTTAAACTCCGGTGAGAGCTGTTGTTCATTTACCAGTAAATCATAATTTCTAGACCACCAGTTAACAGTTTGTGCCCTTTGAACATAGAAGTGATCACATTTTATAAGCATGGCCTCTTAAAATGCCATTTGTGTGAAAACAAGCACACATGCACGCATACATACACAGTCTTGGACGTAACCCACTCGACCGACGACCGAGTCGATTGATTTTTGCGTCGGTCGAGTGAAAATTCCAAGCGGTAGCCCGATCGGTCGAGTGCTTTTTAATTGTCCGAACTTTGAAACATGTCTGAAATAGCTTCCTATAGTTATAGCTTCCTCGGCATTCCGGAAATTTTCGCTCGGTACCGATTGTGCCAGGTATTTTATTTATTGATTTTTGATTGGCTGGTGATGGCGCGGACATGAACGGTAACTGACGAAAAATCCTCGCTACTTTCCGAAAATCTTACAATGTACGCCATCTTTAAATATTTTAAGCGATCGATTTGCAAATTAAAGCAATGCACTATCTGCTTAGCATACTGTGAAGCAATATGCTAACATGTGCAAAACATCTTTCGGGCATTCTTTTTTTGGATACAGTATTTTTCGTCGATTTTAATTATTTATTTTTGACGTTCTTTATAACATTTTTTATACAATGACGAATACACATGCGGTGATCTGAATGGTCTGGTTTATACTATTTTGCAATGTTTCCTCGAGTCACCAGTTTCGGTTGATGTGTAACCAATAGTAGTCAAGATCAGATTAAAGAATAAACATTAACCAGTAATTGCAACTAGAAAGACTAAAAAAAGTACAATAAGTTAGGGCTGGGGGAAGCTCTGCCCTTTATCGTGGTTGGGGACGTGCGGCCCCAGACCCTCAGTCTAATTTTCCGGATTTCACATTTGGGACAATTGACAACCCTGCTATAGAAGCTTATTCAGAACTGAATCTTTAATCTCCATTGGGCACTCATTGAGTAGATGCTTATTGAACAGTGTAGTAAGTTGATCTCTCTAGACTCTATAACTAGTATTATTACCGGATGGAGTGGGTTAGGTCCAAGACTGACAAAGTTACAAATGTAACAGAATTTTTACTTTAATTTGGGCTAGTAAAAATTGATTAGGGCTAGTGAAATTTCCAAGCTGGTAGCCCGATCGGGCTAGTGCATCAAAAAAAAAAATGCCAAGACTGCATACACACACGAACATACACATGTTTATATTAGGTCATAGAAAATATAACTGATCAGTTTCAATAATGAATTTTGCAAATCAGTTTTCAGCTCTTCTGTTAATGTTTGTATATATCTTTTATCTCATTTCTGCAGTGACAGCACAGTTGCCAGGAGCCAAAGGTTACACAGGAGGAAAAGTGGTCTTTATCGACACTGAGAATACATTGTATCCTTGAACCAGTTCTATTACTGCTCAGAACCTTTATTCTTTCTGGGAAACTGGGCTTAATGTATGTTCGTAAAGTGTTGTCCCA
Source organism: Dreissena rostriformis (assembly GCA_007657795.1). Classification (NCBI taxonomy): domain Eukaryota; kingdom Metazoa; phylum Mollusca; class Bivalvia; order Myida; family Dreissenidae; genus Dreissena; species Dreissena rostriformis. The sequence goes on along the minus strand of VMBQ01000898.1, from coordinate 191,021 downwards.
GTTTAGCCTGTGCAGTCCGCACAGGCTAATCAGGGACAACACTTTCCTTCTAAACTGGATTTTCATTTTCGCTTAGAAGATACTTTTTTGTAAACAGGAAATAGCATAAAAGCTAGCCAGTTCTGATGTATGAGACACCTTTACTGATGAACATCTTTACTACTGATTCATATCCTTTATGCTGGTCTTTTGGCAGGAAGGCAACTGGAAATTCTTGTTGATACTTTCATATGCACTTATATTTAAACAACTGTCTTTCCAGCATAGCAATTATAGGAGTAAAATAAGATTAAGAACATGGTTGTGATATTTCTGGAAATATCTCTACTATTATTTTGTCTTAACCGATGTTTAGTCGTCCTGACAGACTGCGAGACATTGCTGATAGATTCAACTTGGACCAGAGTGCTGTCTTAGATAACGTTCTGTACGCCAGAGCTTACACAAGTATGAACATTTCATTTTATATTTAACAAACACACATAATATTAAGATAATGTCTTAACTGATTTTGATAAGAGATTTGTATTTTATTTCAAATGATGTATTCTATGAATTAGGTAGCAGTGTTATGCACAAAAACATTTTGTGGTTAACTTCCATTTAAATTAAACCTATTTATTTTAGCTCGATTTGGTAGAAAGCCTAAGGCTTATTTGAAACGCTCTCGGGTCCGTTTCCTGGGACTAGAACCAGTACTTGGTGTCTTTGGGGAGATCTAAAGAACGTTCCCACTGTGGGGATCGAAACCGTGAACTCCAGATCGCTACTTCCATTTCACCGAAAATACTCATTAAAAAAAATAAATGGTTTAATTTTAAATAATTTTGTTCCATTTTATAAAAAATAAATCAATAGAGGATATTTGTTTGCATTTGGGGAATTACCAAGATAGGTGGGGACATGTTGGTTTTCAATGAATATTTTTATTGGGGAGGGGGAAGCTGCTTCTGGCCCTACTTTTAGGCATTTATACTTTGACAGTCTTGATTTGAGTGAACATATAGGTGTATTCTCCTTTAAAAGCAAAACTTTTGAAGATTTATAGTGGAAGAGTGAATGGGATTACTAATAGGTATAACTTGTTGTCTTCTGTTTTTATTTTGAAATGTGGCCTTAACACAATGGCTGATAATTGAAGCTGAGAACAGAAACGGATTAAACATACTCTGGGTTTTATGATTATGTTCATACCAAGATGACCAGCTCTAATGTCTGGCAGTCACCTTGCCCCAAGGCAACTGAGGAAACCCCAAAGCAAAGTGTGTGTTCTCAGTAATGTGAAAAAAATAATAATAATGTCTACGCTCTAAAACTGGAGAAAATGTATTTGTAAGGCAGGCAACACAGTGGATAAAATTCAAGGGAGATATTAAACTTGTAAAAAAGTACTCCCTTACTGAGAACATTGTCTGGAATTATTCCTTGAGCATTTTCAATAATTCATCACTAAGCATTCAATAAAGTTGAAATATTCATGTTTCTATATCTGTGTATTTGTAGGCGAGCACCAGTATGAGCTGTTAGACTATGTAGCAGCTAAATTCTATGAAGAAAGTGGAGTTTTCAAGCTACTGGTAATGTTTAATTTCATTTTATGTTTACAGACTTATTTAGCCAAAAGCATTTTATTTAACTTATCTTAGTGTTGATTTTAATTAAATTGTGATTTTAAGCGATACAATCTCCAACTATTTTCCTGTATTATCAATTATTTAATATTTACTGGCAACTTGAAAACTGACACGTGGCTTTATTTCATAACAAGTTCTAGTATAGTTACCCTAAATACTGTAACTGTCATATATGGAACAAACAAGTTCATAAGTTTACATTGAATTAAGATGCGTTCTGGGAAAACTAGGCTTAAAGCGCGTCCCTAAAGTGTCATCTCAGATTAGCCTGTGAAGTCCACACAGGCTTTTCAGGGACAAGACTTTCCGCCAGGGAAAGTATTGTCCCTGATTAGCCTGTGAGGACTGCACAGGCTAATCTGGACCAAACGCGAAGCATATGTTTTAAGCCCAGTTCTCCAAGGATGCAGCTCAATTCAATCTTCTCTCAGATCGTTGACTCCATCATGGCACTATTCCGAGTGGACTTCAGTGGGCGAGGGGAACTGGCCGACCGGCAGCAGAAACTTGCTCAAATGTTGTCCAAGTTACAGAAAATATCAGAAGGTAAATTAAACTGAAAATGTGTATATTGTTTAACATAAAAACAGTTTTGGATGATAAGGTAAAAGAAATCAGGAATGAAAATTACAGATTGGACATTCTTAATAAGTATAATTTTATGTCATTCATGTTTTTCATGTATTTCAGGAGTTCATATTTTTAACAACTTGTGTGTGCTCGTCTTTGTCATTTTAAACATTTGTGAAATGTTTCAAAAGATTTTGCAGTAAACCTACAAAGCGTTTGTTAACTTACTATATGCTGTAATAGCTTTCAGTGAACTGCTGGTTTCATTGTTGTTGGTGTAGTTTTTAACAATAACTTTGCCCATAATCACTACACACTATTGATTGTATTTTATTCAGAGTACAATGTGGCTGTGTTCATCACCAATCAGATGACAGCTGACCCAGGGGCAGCCATGTCGTAGGCCATTTTGCTTCTTTATACAATCATTTGTACACTCTGTGATTGCTGGCTTCACTGATTTGCCTTTTTACCCGTGTCCATATATTACATTAAAAATAAAGGGTGAATACTATATTTCTTAATAGATCCACACAAACTGATGTATACATTTATAATCTCTAAAAAAAAAGATTTTTAATGTTTACTGATAATTCAAAATGATGATTCATAAAATGTGATGATATTTACATATATTCACTTAAAAAAAAAATTATACTCTACAAATTGAATATTATGAACATGATTATATCATCGTCGTTTATAACAAACATTCACTTAAAACTGCTGCATATACATTCTACAATTAATGTTACGAACATGATTTTACCATAGTTGTTATAAGATCATCGTTCTTACACTGGATTTTCGTTTAAAGGATTCTTCCTTTAAACGAAAAACACCATAAAAGTGGAAAGTGTCATCCCTGATAAGCCTGTGCGGACTGCACAGGCTAATCTGGGATTACACTTTACACACATGCATTAAGACCAGTTTTCCCCGAACGAGGCTACTTTGATACTCTGTTATGACCACGGTTTCACCCTTGACCCATGCAGGTTCCAGGTGGACCCCAAGAAGCCTATAGGTGGAAACATCCTGGCCCATGCTTCCACCACCAGACTCAGTCTTCGGAAGGGCAGGGGGGAGACCAGAATTTGCAAGATCTATGACAGGTTATTATTCATCATGCATTCTTCAATCACTGTCGGCTTAACAAAATGTTTTTATGTTAACATTTGTTATGTTTTGTTTATAGTAAACACTTCTAAGCCACGAAAATTAGCAATTTATGGCTACTTTTAAATCAATTTTTTTTTCAAGTGATGTTCATGTAATTCAAAATATGCATTCACAATAAATACTCATCATTTATTTGGGATATATTAAAGATTTAAATAAATCTCAAAACTATAGACTGAATGTCCTTACTAATTACCCCGGTATTAAAATTATGTTAAATGTTTCTGTTGCTGTGTAGCCCTGACAGACCTGAAAGCGAGGCCACGTTTGCCATCACACAGGGAGGAATTGCTGACGCCAAGGAATGAGCTGATACTGGAACTAAAACAGCCAACCCTGTCTGCTTTGCTGCCTTAATTGTTGTCAAATAATGTGATAGTGTTTTCATGATCACTTAGTGAGTGTTTGTTGATTATAACATTAACATTTTGTTCTAATAATCAGAAAATTAAGCGCACTGATTTATTTTAACCTGTTATATACATCTCTCTTTTATCAATCTCTATTTATTTTGGAGCTTCATCTTGTATTTTGTGAGTACATTGGTTTAAGATGTTAATTGTAAATGGAAATCAATATTTTAATAGTTTAACCAGTATCACCTATTCAATAATTGTGTTTAAATTTGTATACATATGGTAGCGTTTCTTAAAATTGTTATTTATGTGACATAAATGTCAGTTTATCATGCTTGTATAATTGATAACTTTTGTGATTATGATGTTGACTATTTTAATGCTTTACATGTTTATCTGTGTATATTCGATTTTATTCTACTTGTCCTTTATTGTTCTAAATGTTTTAAAAAATATTATGTTACACACCAAGATACTACATTGTTTTAATTGCATATTTAATTGTATCCAAAAAAAACACGCAGTACCGATGGTAATCTTTGTTTTCCTATTGCTAAGTGCCAAGCGCGAGAACCTAGTTACTGATGCGACACTAGGAACATGTTGGCAGTCACTGTTCTTACATGTCAAGCATGGTCCCCGCTTCTGTTTTTATCCCCCGCCATAGGCAAAGGGATATTGTTTTGGCGTTGTCCGTCACTTTTGTGTCCGGAGCCATATCTTGGAAGTGCTTTGGCTGATTTCATTGAAACTTGGTATGAGTATATATATGGATAAGAGGATGACGCACGCCAAATGGCATTGTACATCATCTGTTAATAACGAAGTTATGGCCCTTTGTATCTTGAAAAAATGCTTTTTTATATAAGCTTAGAGCTTTATCTCCATTAACACATGAGCCAGAGCCATGAAATTTGCCATAGTTGTTCTCAATCATCTGGGGTGCTTCACATTCAACACCCATAATCCTGGGGGCTAAGGTCAAGGTCACACATTTGATGAATTATTCATTATTTAGTCATTCCTTTACTATGCATCAAGGGATTCTGTAATAACTGTCCACAATTGTTCTCCATAATCTAGATGAGTGTCAAATATAAGATCCAGGTTGCTAGGGTCATGGTCAAAGTCACACACAAAGGTCAAAATCACACATTTTGATTAAATATGCCTTATTTGGTAAGGATTCTACCATACTAAAATGGATTCTCAAAATGTCCTGATGTAATTGTTCTCAATTATCAGGCAGTGCAACCCTATGTGTTTTTGACCAAAGTCAAGGTCACACATCAAAGGTCACACATTTGTAGAACTATTTATTATTTAGCCATTATTTTACTATGCATCAGTGAATTCTGTAATAACCTTCCATAATTATTTTCCATCTTCTTCCTTGCTGTGTGTCATATGTAAGATTCATGTCTAGGGTTAAGGTCAAAGTTCATGTCTAGGGTTAAGGTCTACGTCATGTAAGGTCATACGATTCACATCACAGATGCTTCATGTATGGTCGTCCTCTAAACTGACCAGCATTTTTTCCAGAATAAGGTATACATTTTTGTACTTAGAAATTACAGGTTTGAGATTTTGTGCTCCAACAAGAGAGAGCATATAGTCGCTGACTTGTCTGTTCTTCCTTCTCTCATTATTATCCCCCGCCAAAGGCGGAGGGATATAGAATTGGTGTTGTCCGTCCGTCCATCCGTCAGTATGTTCATCCGTCCGATTTGCACCCATCCTTTAACAAAATGTATGTGGCGGGGGATATATATTCAACGAATTTGCTTGTTTAAATATCCTTTGTGATGTATGGTTACAGTAGGTGTGGAACGTTTTATGCAATAACAAAAATAGACACACACTACCCCAGTAAAACCAGATTTCACCCTCTCCTCAAGAGACACGTCCATTGCGAAATTGTAGCGTGCTGCACCTTCTTTTTAAGGCGCCTTCGTGCCACTGCTGCATAGTCAATAATGGAATGTTGAATAATTGTGTATTAATTCAATCACTGAAAAAGGAACGCTGTTTATCAAATAATCATTTTATTAGTAAACTATAAATACCCTGGATTTAGCGCATTGTTAAAAAATGCCAATCTAATGACCCAGCTTACTGGATCTTTTATGTAACATGATTTAAGTTTATGTTTGCATGATATACGTATATTTAAATAGCACCTAGAAACTAACGAACTGAGCAAACATTAAGTTCGCGCTGTTTGGCATTCTAAATTGTATACCGTCAAGTGCGATCTGTCACTATTTATATCACAGTCCAAACAACAAACTCGACAAGTCAATGTAATGGTATTACGATTTCAAAGTCGAGTTCATTTGGCATTCTAAGATATCCTGCGTGTTTCATTAGGAATTCTAAAAAAATCGCGTGTTTCATTGGGAATTCTATGAACTTCCGGCGTGTTTCACATACAGGTCCTGTATCTGGCTACTGAAGAACTTTCTAAGCTGTGGTCGTTTGTTCTTGAATGTTGGCGTGAGCAATCCGTTCTGAACGCTGAATAGCTCTGGATACACTATGATGTCACGTACCTAAAAGTATATGATGAGTGTGCTTACTTATAAACGTGTAGCAGAAAATATTGAAACTGGGATTGACATACTTGCCATAGGCAAATATTGAAATATTGAGCCTGATACACGATGTAACGATAAATTCGTCGAGTACTTTANACATATATATATATATATATATATATTGTTTTGCGACGATAATTGGGCTTTTCACCTTAATTTACTTTTAAATCATCATACATAAGTTAATAATTCAATATTAAAGTATTACAGAATGTGCTAAATGCATTTTACACTTTCCCGTCACCTTGCGTTTAAGTAAGATGATGCTGTTCTAAACTGTACATACGTTTTGACAGGTACAACTGTATCTAGCTAAATGTACACAGATGCAAGTGCCGCTTGCAAAATGTCATCGACTACGAAGTTATATTTTTTGCTTTAATTGTCCTTGTTAAAATACGTACCATTTCAAACCCCTTTAGCCCTGCTGTCTTTGCTATTGCGTTGATATCCTTGAGAATTATCTCTTTAAGGGCCTATAATAATTATAACAATATTTTTTTTAATTATTATTTTCCTAAGCTTTATTGTATCGACGAACTACAAAACAAATACCCGCCATAGTTGTTTACATATGCTTAGAAGAACATAAATACAAATGATAGATTTAAACATATATTCTAAACTATTACACATTTAACCGAAGTTTGACACTGGACATTAAGTGTTTCTCGTGTATTTTCTTCTTAAAATTCACGACTTACTCATAGTTTTATTGTGTAACACTTATTATTATCATCATCAATGTAATACATTACCTGTCTGGCGCATAACTCCCTAAAGTTACTGCTGAGCCCTTTAGTCTTGGCCCATTCCTGGATGACTTCCTCGTCCGGCACCATCACCCCCATCATGTAGGGCTGAAAAACAATTGAGTCGCGCTCTGGGAAAACGGGGCTTAGTGTATGTGCGTAAAGTGTCGTCCCAGATAAACCTGTCCAGTCCGCATAGGCTTATCAGGGACGGCACTTTCCGCCTAAGTTGGATTTTCGCTAGAAGAGACTTCATTTTAACGGAAAATACCATCAAAGCGGTCAGTTTCGTCCCTGATTAGCCCGTGCAGACTGCACAGGCTATTCTGGGACGACATTTTATGCATATGCATTAAACACCGTTTTCCCATAAGGTAGGGCTGAAAAAACGTGTTTAAAATAAATGGAACAAATAAGCTTACGGAGACAGGTTATACAGAACACAACTCCACTTGCATTTCTTAAGGGAATTCGAACACTTTACAAAGAACCATTGTTAACAGGTGGTCACTGTCTGCCTTATGATTATATCTTTTCGGGCGAAAATGTTGCTTTTGTTTTTACTGTACACGGAGTATTGCCGATGCTTTTAAGCGTATTTTCCGTACCCGGAATACACTTTAGTGTAAGAGGACCTGAGGTACTGAGTATGGCAGGTGCCTTTAAACGTATGTTCCGTACCCGGAATACAGTGAAGTATACTTAAGAGTACTTTTAAGTAGTACCTTAGCCGACAACGACCAATTGAGCCGTACGTACCTGGTAGCTATCTCCCTCCACAAAGGCTTGTGCCACGTATTTGCTGCGCATGTACGTGTTTTCTACTTTCTCTGCCGCCACGTACTCGCCCTGTGACAACTTGAATATGTTCTTCTTTCGGTCTATGATCTTGAGCGTTCCGTTCTAGGAAAAAACACATTCAACGAAAATTGGTGGAATGAAAACCATTACAATATACTACGCTTATATACTTCCAGGATTCTTCGATCACTTAATACTTTGGGTAAACAATGAATGTATATTGTGAAATGTTCAGTTTTAATATAGCAATAAAAGGGTACTCTGGTCCGCCCCTGGCGGCCATATTTTTCGGCGAACCTGAACCATAGTTTAACTCGGTCGAGATATCCTTACAACGAATGTTCTGAGCACGTTTCATTATAAATTGGCAAACAAATAGACTACTATATTGTTCACAAGCTTTTGCCTTAAGTTTCTCTAGTCGGTCGATAAATCATTTGGACACATTTTCTGACCAAGTTGTATGAAGATTGGGCAATAAATGTGACCTCCAGTGTGTTAACAAGTTAAATGTTTCGACAAACTACGGACAATAGTTGATGACAAAAGCAAGTTGTGCTCTGGGGAGCTAAAGATGAGAGAACATTCGAATAGAAAGGGTAATGAAGCTAAACTAAAAGAAAATAATAGCTACTGACCGGAAGCCACTGACCAATGTCTCCTGTGTGCAACCAGCCTTCGTCATCAAGGGCCTCTCTTGTCTTCTCCTCGTTCTTGAAGTAACCCATGAACACGCTCGGGCCCTTGCATACAATCTACAATGTATATGGGATGTTTGAGCTATGCTTCTGTTACCTTAAAGCAGATTTCGTCCATTTGGTTTGTAGATGAATATTATACAGTTTCTCACTTTCCGCGCTGTTCAATTATACTTTTTTTCTGAATATCACACTTACTTACAAGTAGACATTAACAACATACCATATGAATTTTCGTTTAGTAATGATTGAGTTTTTTGACACGTTTTTTTTTTAATTTATGCATTTCACTTGCAATTCAGTTGCGTTATTCTAGTACAACCAAACTTACAAGCTTTAATCAAAATCTGTAGTTGTGAATTGCAATTGAATCCTGAAAATGTGTTTGTAACGCTTAATGTTCTTTTGGCGCTTTGAAAACATCAGATAAGGTCATACGGATTGCGAGAAGAGGCGTCCAAAGTGCAGCGCGTTCTTGACGTTATAATTTAAATTGCATACACACCTCGCCTTTGTCGTCCTTTGAGAAGTAATCCATTTCCGGAACATCCACCAGCTTCACGATGTTGCATGGCAACGGCGGTCCAACGTGACCTAGGAAAATTTGGATGTCGACAGCAATCAATATGTTCATCAGCAGTCGTATTTAAGTCCTTTGGAAATGAACATTATTCGAAACCTTATTGTACAACATTAGGTATATATAATGCTAGAGTTATTAAACTTTTGATTGATTATTGTGTAAGGTGTTATTACATGAAACTGTTTCACTGAAACTTATTTATTAATTTGACCGTCTGCATTTACAATTTATTGAGCTTCAACTTGTATATTTTCGAACTTCGTATACGTTCGATTCTTCATCAGTGACATGTCCTCTAACAAAAAAAAAGCACTTTAACAGTTACTATATTTGTATATATATATTGTCTGGCTTAGTGAAAAATTGACACTTTTCTGTCGGACTAGTATTGTGTTATTTATCCCAAACTGAACAAAAAGTTTCATGTACGTCTTGTACCATTTCGTTTAATTTTTAAACTTCCTGTTCTGAATTTCGAAGTAAATTCAGCGCAAACATTCGAAACTCAAGGAGCAAACGTTCCGTAAATCGGGTATGTATATTAAACCGAGCAAAGCGGATTTTCTAAGATCTGTTTCGAATGACATGTTTCACATATTTTTATTGTTATATATATTTCGGTGCTCAGGGATAATGTATGGAATCTGTGTATTACCGGCTTCATGTTCCCCAGGAATGTTGAAACAAATACCAGCCGTGTTTTCCGTCTGACCGTACCCTTCAACTACCTGCATTTATAGAGCAACGTTACAGAGATAATAATATGGAATGTAGTCTCAAAACTAGGCGCTTGTAAACGTTGGAAACATATTGTTATATTAACCATCCTTTTACATTTACAATATTATATCAGATATAACATTTATCCTTATTATGTTATAAAATTAAGCAGAAATATCAGTGGATAACATGGATGTTCTGTTTATATAATCAAGTCAGTATTGTTGACATTTGGGAATCAGTTCGGAACAAATTGCCGAACGTTTCACTTATTTGAGCGAATAAATAGTACCACAAGTAAATCAATTCAGTTACACTATAACTAATGTTCCGTATTACATACGATGAATTGGCAGTCTAAAACAGATGTATTTTCGGAAAAGACATACTTCAAACAGATCTAAGTTGCAATCATTCTACGGGGAATAACCTTGATTCATAATACAATTCGTTGGAGAATCGGTACTCGGAGGCTAGTTGTAACTACATATTATATCATATATCCACAAAAACATCATCATAATTTGGAACCACAATCCCATTATACAGGATAATTTGATACCGGTTGACACTGCTGTTTTATAGCGAATTGTGTCGCTTTCAATTTTACTTCCTATGATAATTATGCATACTACAATGTTCCTGTATTTATAAAAGGAACACTTATTTGAAAGAACAATTTAGGAAAAATAGTATTGAGCCGCGCTCTGGGAAAACCGGACTAAATGCATGTGCGTAAAGTGTCGTCTCAGTCCGCATAGGCTAATTCGGGATGACACTTTTCGCCTCAACTTGATTTTTTTCCAAGAAGAGACTTCCTTTAAACGAAAAATATAATAACAGCTGAAAGTGGTGTCCCTGGTTAGCATGTGCGGACTACACAGGCTTAACTGCGACGACACTTTCCGCACATGCATTACGCCCCGTTTGAGAGCGGCTTAATTAAATCCAAACAACTTCGTGAAAAACATATCGAATGCACACTTACAACACAACCAAAAGCGCATCTCGTAAAGTTGAGAACTTTTGGTTCCAGTGGAGCGGACGCTGTGAAAACCAGTCTGACGTTGCCGCCAAGAAGTGTCTGTATTTTACCAAACACTAACTTGTCCCATATACTGTTCTTCCGGATAACTCGTCTTGAAAAAAAGAAAACAGTTATTTTAAAATTATGTATACATATATCTATATTGTTCTTAATTCAATATACATTTTGTACGTAACATATTGTTGTTGCTGTTGGCCCATCCATTTACCACTTAATTGAACAGATAGTTGTGCTCTGTCTGCATGTTTTTTAACTCATCATCTATAACCTTAGTACCTACATTTTGTCAAAAGTCATTAGGATTTCTTTTTAAATTTAATATTTACCTTTTTAGTTCACTCTCCTTTGCACTGCAGGCCATTGAAAACAATGTGGACTTTATCGTACTTGACTGAACACCCGCAATGACCTACAAAAAAGGCCAGACTGAAATACAGGTCACATTTCTAAAACACTTACACAAAGTTGGTATTGACACAAAATAACCAAGATACGTTTAAATACCACAGGACCTTGTATTTTCTTAACAGTCATAACTATAACAAATCAGTGTTGAGGGCGTTCGTCAAAGCTATTCATTTTGTTCTGGTATTTGAAACAGCATGATGCTATATTGATCGTGTTTAACACTTAATTTAAAAATAGATTCGCCAAAAAGTCCCCGCATCAATCAGAGGATTCTGTCCATCACCATAATTTAACCTATTTACCCATTATCCCTAAAAGGAAATATACACTTCCATCGACTACTTTGTTCCAACAATTTCCTTACAAACCAATTACCGTAACAAAAACACATTTATAGAAGTGACACAACAACTGTCTAGGCTGTGATGATAATTACTGCAATGTTGCAAACTGCCTTGGCTGCAACGCCAGTTGGCTGCAAATAAAAAAGACTATAATATTGACATTAACAATGTGGGAATTGAAGAGGGCATTAAAGGGCAGTTCCTCCGTTTCTGCTAGTGCGGACTGTTGATCTCTCTTCAAGGTTTACCTTGTCGTAAATCCGATTGAGAAGCCGTGGAACGGTCGGGAACACCGTGGGCTTGAGCGTCTGCAGATCATCCGTGAGGAGCTTGATATCGCCGGAAGAGAAGCCGAGGCGCGCGCCCTCCGTAAAAAAGATCACCTGAATGCCGCGCTCGAAAACGTGGGCTAAAGGCAGGTAGGAGAGGCTGCAGTCCTCGCTCGTGATGCCCACACCGGAATGCTGGGGAAGGGGTACGGGTGAACATTTAGGCCAGTATGTATGACTTACTTTAGTTTTAACGTATTTGTTTTAGCTCGATTGCATCGGAAGCTTTATGTTTATTGAAACGCTCTCGATTCAGTTTCCTTGGTAGAACCAGTACTTGGTGCCTTTGGGGGGAAATCAAAAGAATGCCCCCATGGTGGGGATCGAACGCGTGACTCCCGTTCACTAGGCGGACACCTTCACATCCACTACACCTCGGCAACACAGTTAGCTAGTAGTGTTGGATATGGATAAAATTGAGCACATATATTTGTGAGATAAATTGCACTTTACCAACGTGTTGTAGCGAGCCAAATCTTGCAGGGAAGAATAACTAATATAAATTGATCTCTTAATCAGCGTGTTTTTGAACGCCTAATATTGGTTATATTATTTGAACAAATATTAGGTAAAGTTGACATATGGTATGGATCAAGCCTACGTTGGATATTTTACTGTTAACGATCATACACATCTAATAAGCAACAATCTAGAGGAGATCCGAGATAACGCTTATTGGTTCTTATCGAACGTACTGAATCATAAAAAACTTTGCAAAATTTGAAATGGATTCGATGTATTCTCAACTTAAACATGCACCGAACCAAATCCCTTGAACCACACACTACCCTAAGTAGTACATCTAAAGCACTCATTACTTCAGCGAAGTAGAGGATGGCCGCTAAGTTGGCAATCATGGACCTGTGGGTCATCATGGCGCCCTTAGGGTCCCCCGTGGTCCCGCTGGTGTAGCAGATCAAACAAAGGTCGTCTGACTGAGGGGGCTGAAAGGCGGAAGGCTTCAAATTACTTTTAGTGTTCATTCATTGAGCCTCGCTCTAGGAAAACTGGGCTTAATGTATGTGCGTAAAGTATGGTCTCAGTTGAGCCTGTGCTGACCGCCCAGGCTAATCAGGAACGAAACTGTTCCGCCTAAACTGAATTTTCGCCAAGAAGAGACTTCATTTAAACGAAAAATACAATGCTGGCGAAAAGTGTCGTCCCTGATTAGCCTGTGCTGACTGCACAGGCTATTCTGGGACGAAACTATACGCACATTGTCAAGAAACAGTGGTTTCATTATTCACCCCGGACACAACATGTATGATACTACACCATGCAACCATATTATCATGTTTATTGTTACATTAATCAACAATGATTGAAAAACAAACATTTTTACTTATTTAAGTTCAAATCAACGACTTTGTAGATTTCAAAAATTGTACACGAACTTATGTGGAAAATGTAGCTACAACGCGCCTAATGTTTTCTTGTAATAATATATCACACAATGAATAATATGTTTAGAAAGTCCAAATAATCACTTCTTTTTAATTAATTGTATTTTAAACTTAAATATGATGATGGTTATTCTTTCTTAATGTAAAGAAGAATAATGTATATGTCTTTTCAAAACAAACTGTACCTTAATAGTTTAAGATTTTGTTATGTGCCAAATTGAACAATAATATGCACCTGTAATTCCCGTGGGTTTTGCTCTCCGGATTTCTACAAAATATAAAATCGCAACTTAAGTCATGGCTAATAATATATGCGGATGGTATAAAAAAAAATAATACCCTTTAAGAAAATGTTTTTTTTATGTTTCAAAACATATGCGGCTCATAAACCACCAATCGTAATTGGTATTCGAAAGTCTGTTTTTGGTCATTCAAATGCCAGACATCTCAATCTTATATACATATTATTAATGTCAAATGATATGTTGTATATATTGAGAAATAAACATAGTGAAACTTCAGCTGTACCACAAGGAGAGAAACTTTCTTAAAGTATGTGGCTCTTTCTTCGGGTCACCAAAACAATGTTTAATATTCTACTAGAAAACAGTTCATACGAAATGCTCCATACCCGAACACTTTCAAAAGAAAGCACTTTCATTCCATGCTCCTTCGCTAACGCTGCAACCTCCGCGCTAATCTCATCCATGACGACGAGCCATTTCAACGACTTCAGCGCATCGGCTTGGTCCAGCAGAAGTTTCGCTTTCTGTGAATTTTCGCAGATGACAAGAGGCATCTCAGCTGCAACGAATTGAGAAAAAATATTTGTCCAGCCTGAATAATGATATTTATTGGAAATATATAGAAAGATAAATAAATACTTTAACGAGCCGGTTTCATCCATGTTAACCCATTTATGCCTAGCGTCAAGAAAAAAAGGCCTTGGCAAACAGCGTAGACCCAGATGAGACGCCGCATGATGCGGCGTTTCATCAGGGTCTGCGCTGTTTGCTTTAAGAAATTTCAGTAAGAAATATTCTAAATATAGAAATAAATATACTAAAGATCCCTTATTTTGGAAATAAATTGATCCAATTTAGAAGGATGAGAGAGTCCATTAGGCATAAATGGGTTAATATCGCCGTTGTACACACGAACGCCAGAGAACATTTTTGTAACTGTTTGATCTACTAGTCTTGATAGTCTAAAATTTCCTCAAATAACATAGTTGTTTTGTATTATATACTCAAGTTCATCCAAGACATATATAATTTTCAAATTTACGGTGGCCGTAATTTTAAAAGTTCTACAGTGTTATGAAGTGAACATTCTGTTGTGTTGAAGAATTTTGTGTCTAAATACAGTTCGTGTTGAGACATTTTGTTTTTATGTAATCAGAGTTTCCCACATTATTGCCTATATTGCACGTGCACTCACTCTGGTTGATGATGTACGCGCACGTGTCTGGTCCCAGCGTGTCGTACAAGGCGCACGTGACCACGGAGAACATGCAACACGCCTGCTCGGTCACAGTCCACTGAAGGATAGCAGTGTACAATTGCATAAAAGCGGACTGTGCGTAAAGTGTCAACCCATATTAGCATGTGCAGTCCGCACAGGCTAATCAGGAACGACATGTTCCGCTTTTATGGTATTTTCGTTTAAAGAAAATCTATTCTTAGTAAAAAAAAATCCAATTGAGGTGAAAAGTGTCGTCCTTGATAAGCCTGTGCGAACTACACAGGCTAATCTGGGACGGCACTTTACGCACACGCATAAATCCGGAACACAGTTGAGTAATGTTACATTTTAAACTGATTGAATGGTCGTTAAATACTGCGCACGCATTTACTATAGCCACAAATCTGTTGAGCAATATAATATGCAGTTCGAAATATGTGATCGCGGGTGATCATTTAATACAGACACAAATACTGCTTAAGCGTGTTTGTCCATGCTAAATGTCATACATCGGTATAACACACGTGTACAGTTTAAAATATATTTTCAAACAGTGAAATACGATGCTAATAATAGTGCGATCATTGGAAAGTCAATGCACCTTACTTTTTTATTATCCATATTGATGGTTAAATAGTTCCCAGATTAGGAACACTCATAGAACAAACAAGGTTACTGTATTTAAAACCAAGCGTTTTCTTCTTTTTGTTTAGGTAGTTCATCTGCTGTTTAACATCTAAAATCTTTGATTTAAAATGACAATGGTATTCATACCTCAACTCGGTTCGTCGCGTAGATCCCTACAATAGTTTTTGGTCCGGGCTTTAGTCCCTCGTTTATTAAACCCGAGCCGAATGCCTTCGACATGTCGAACACCTAGAGACAATATGTAAACTACAAAGTAACTTGCTTTAACATGTGTACATCTTAAAGTAATCTATACATATATGAGCCGCGTTATGGGAAAACTGGGATTAACGCATCTGCGTAAAGTGTCGTCCAAGATTAGCATGTGCAGTCCGCACATGATACTCAGGGACAACATTTTCCGCTTTTACGGACTTGTTCGTTTAAAGGAAGTCTCTTCTAAACGAACATCCAGTTTACGCGGAAAGTGTCGTCCCTGATTAGCCTGTGCGGACTGAACAATCTTATATGGGTCGACACTCCACGCACATGGATTGAGCCCAGTTTTTAAGAACGAGGCTAATTTGATATTGCTATATGTGCTTGGTTAACAAGAAATGTTACGAAAAGGAACAAATCATGAATATCGTTCACGTGCATTTCCAAAATAATTCGTAGACATTTTAATAGTATTTCCTTTAACGTTTAATATTCTAAAGCAATATTTATTATTATATCGGGGCATATAAATGCAAAATGTAATACATAATTTCAAAAAATTGGATTATATGCATTGGTTGGTGTCCGAACCTCCTGGTATGTAAGCCATGTGTAGGATCTCCCTGGACCGTTCCGTGTTCCCAGGCAAGGTTTGTTTTCTAAAAGAGACATCGAACAAACACTATTGAAAAAAATATTCCGATTTTTTATTTTATTTTTAGTCCGTTTCGATCTCTGAAGAGGTTGTGGTACCTTGTATTCCTAACACGTGTTTACAATAAAACTTACCGAAGATGTTTTCAAATCTGTCTTTCCTTACACGTGTTTTCAGCCAAAAATCATGAACAGGATTTGGAATCCTTAATGCATTACACATGCGTACAACACAACCTTTTAAGGAGGTTATGCTAATAGTTATGCCGTACAGACGTTTCCGCAAAACACTATTAAAAGAGGTTATGTTAACAGTTGGTTGTGCTGTATAGACATGTTCGCAAAACATGTCTAAAGAGGTTATTTTAACAGTTATGTCTTACACATGTTTGCAATTTTCTGAATATGTAATGCTATTATTTTTGCATCACACATATTTGCAATGAAACGTTTACCTATAAAGCCTTTAGCACATGGGTTGCAAAACAACATTCTGTTTCTGCGTTGGTGCTTGTGAGTAATACTTGATTGCAACAAAGAGTTGTGAAAAGGGACCTCACAAATACAATTCTGGAGGAGTCTAGGTATACATATAGTCAGTCAGGCCTGCACTAGATCTGTAAAGCATTGGTAAATTCTATTGCGTGATTATGGCGCATAATAAGTGGAAAATTAATTGGGACAAAACTTAAAAAAGTAGTGTTTAACTGAAAGATTTTTGCAATTATAAACACAGGAATGACATTCTCAAATGACAACTTACCAAAATGTTAATTGTTTTCATTCATGAATATTTGTAAACGCCGTCAATCCATCTAGGGCCCTAACTCCTCACAATGATCGGGCCCCAGTAGAGTATTTAGAGCCGTGCTCTGGGAAAACTGGGCTTAATGCATCTGCGAAAATTGTCATCCCAGATTAGCCTGTCAGCTTATCAGGGAGGACACTTTTCGCCTAAACTGGATTTTCGCTAAGAAGAGATAACCTTTAAAAGAAAAAAAAACAGGCGGAAAAGGTCGTGCCTGATTAGCCTGTGCGGACTGCACAGGCAAATATGGGATGGCACTTTACGCACATGCATTATGCCAAGTTTTTCCCATCGCGGCTCATTAATACCTGCGCAGTGAGGCCACTGTGAAGAGTTTGCCCACGACTCTCTGTTACTTACTGCTAATGCGCATGCCCCGCTTGAAGCACTCGTGCGTCGTGCGCGCATCCTTGTACATGTACTCCACGAAGGCCTCTCCATCCGGTACCCACACGCTGGTCCGGGATCCGTCCTGATGAGAGTGTGTATGTTAGTATGTACGATATGATTCGTCATTGTTATATTAATTAAGTACACACTTAAGCTGTTGACCATATTTGGACCACTTGTATTACTTAACTTTACAATTTAGAAATAGAGCAACAAGGAATGTCGTTCAATCTATAATAACATATATTTTAAGGTTACCCTAAAAAACATACCAACACCTTGTTGATAAAGCAAAGACGGTGAAGCTTCTAGAAGCTTATAGTATTTGACCATATAACAGGAACAGTCAAGTTTATCAGTGCATTTTATCCGAGGCCCCGTTGGCGGATATATATAGCGCCGAAAAAGATGCCAGCGAACACAAGATTTGTTTTATTGTTTTAATGTTTAGAGAACTAAAAATTCGCTTGTGTAAAAAATGGCCTTACCGGAAGTCGTATGGACTGATTGTTCATATCTAACGGCGCCTTCATGGGAGTTGGCCTGGTGGCCAGGTAGTATGCCAGGCCGGCGGCGGCGACGGTGGCGGTGGCGCCGAGCGCCATTTGGGACGGGGTGGCAGCGGCTGCAGCTTCCTTCAGTGTTTTCATGCGTACCTTCCAACTGCCGGTTTGTTACTAGAAACAACAACATATTTCAAGTTCATTCTGATCATGTTAGGTACATATTAGTTAAAAGGTATAGCAACATATAACATGACTGTTTTTTGGGTGGGTGTGTAGGGATATATATCGCTGACTGTACATACATACCTTTGTCTTTGTGTGTACATGACGCGACATTATTAACGAAACCGTATTTGGAAGAATTATATTGTAATAATGTGCAGTGTCTTTTAGACATAAACGCATGAGCCTCGCTCTGTGAAAAGCGGGTTTAATGCATGTGCGTAAAGTGTCGTCCCAGATTCGCCTGTACAATGCGCACAGGCTATTCAGGGACGACACTTTCCGCTTTTTAGATATTTTTCGTTTAAAGAAAGTCTCTACTTAGCAAAAAAATCTAGTTAAGGCGGAAAGTTACGTCCCTGATAACCCTGTGCGAACTGCACAGGCTTATCTGGGACGATACTTAACGCCATGCATGTAATCCCCTGTTCACAGAGCGCGGTTCAAATATACATTAGGCACATACTATCTTGATATTACCACGTTTTGCAATGTCAAACTGATCATGTTGCGATTAGAGCAATAGTACACGATTAGTCAAACATGGGCCGCTCCGCAGTTTTGTTTGTCCAAAGTTAGATGGTCCAAGGTTCAAGGTTGTTTACCTTAGACTGTTTGTCAAAGGATTTGGAATACGGCAATCAAAACTCTTTTCAATATTTTAGATTGACCTTTAATTGCGTGGAATTATTATATATTTTTTCGACAAATATATATCTCATACAACCGTAAGCTCGCTTTGTTATCGTTTATTTATAAAAAAAACATAAGAAATTAAGGATACACTTTCTGCAGGTGTGCCTTAATACTAAATAACAATATCACAATAATTTATCAGATTGATAATTTCATATCGTCCTCTAACGCGATTCAAAGTCATCGAGATAACACCTATACAAGTGGAAAAGTGTACCACGTATGGGCTATTGTGATAGAGAACATACATTGATTTGTAAATACAGACATATATTTTGATACTTAGGTATTGAATTGAGCCTCGTTCTGGGAGAACTGGGCTTAATGCATGAGCCTAAAGTGTGAGGACTACAGAGGCAAATCTGGGACGGCACTTTACGCACATGCATTAAGCCTGGTTTTGCGAGAGCGAGGCTCATATGCATGAAATGCAATAATTTCTTACTGGAACTGTTTGCGGTTCTTAAGTACTATGACGTAGCAACGAGGTCGATGTAAGCTGCATTTTACCTTAAATTAGATGCACGAAGTACGATGTGATCTAATTTTCACTTTGTCTTCATTTACCACCTTTTTGTTCACATAACATATTTGATTTCAACCAGCGTGCCCCGGATCCGATAGCAAAGTATACAGCAAAACTCATTGTTTCTTTTGTCGAAATAAAGATCAAGGTAAGTCATATATTACTATACTACATTTTTTCCGATCTAGTCAAACAAATTGTATTGTTTCATGATAGCAGGACAATACGAATGTTATTTCAAGATTTTATATCACTTATATAAATTGCAGTGATCACAAGCGGTAACAACTTTGGTACTATATTGGAACATATAAATATACGATTTAATTGTATAATCCCTGATTTTATGTTAACGTAATTTCAGACTAACTTCTGATTTCAGCGCCTTTGAACGTGTTTTATTACATGAAAAGGGCGCTTTATAAATCAGGTTTATAAAAATACTATTAATGAATATAGCGCTTCTCTCGAAGCCAAAGAACACACACACACACACAAACGCAACCGGAAGTTCCTTACGTTAGCGCAGAGTAATTAAATAAAATGTACATTTCACGCGTAAAATATTTTTCAGATCATGTTCAAATCCTTTTGATTTTCGCATTATCGTTGTTTGTTTACTAATAATCAACTAATTGTCTTTCTGATACGTGCCCAATTAGTTTAAACTTATCGTTCAGATCTGTGTTTATTGGTCTACATGTATAGGACCTATACCGACAAAAATTTCCAGATTATTTGCGAACAGCAAACGCGAGCATTTTTTTTTTGCCGCAACATTTTACCAGCAATACAAACATTTTGAATGTAAAGATCCGAGCATTTCACACAATGCAACACTCACTTGGGAAATAATGAAAATACTACTTACATGAGTTGAATAGAAATGTATCGCTCAATCCATGTATTATAGTGAAACAGTGTTAAACTCTTATGTGAATGACTAGTAGTATTATGCCAGACGTTCAGTCATGACTGGGGGGGAGGGTACATAAGGACACGGATATCAAAGTCCAAAATGTTATCAACCAGGTACATGCCCATGTTATCGTACACTACATGTCTGCACGCTACTCGCGTGATTTCTGTCTGTATCGGTGTAGATCACGAATGTTGGGAGTGAATGTCACATACTTAAGTTTGCATTGACTGGCCTTTTTGTGCAGTGCGACGTTAATCCCCAAAGCGCTGATGTAGTTTATTATTGCAATCAATTGGTATACTTCTTATCCCCCGCCGAAAGGTACGGAATACCGTTAGTGTCATCGTGGTAACACATTAAAATCCAGAGGGCGACAATGCGATAGTGCGATAATACTATGACGACAGTGCGACAATACGATGGCGACAGTGCGATAGTACGATGGCGACAATGTGATAATACGATGACGACAGTACGATAACGCGATAGTACGATGGCGACAATCGCATTGTCGCCATCGTACTATCGCACTGTCGCCATCGTATTGTCGCACTGTCGTCATCGCATTGTCGCACTGTCGTCATCGTATTATCGCACTATCGCATTGTCGAATTGTCGCTATCGTACGATCGCACTGTCGACATCGTATTGTCGTACTGTCGCCATCGTATCATCGCATTGTCGCTATCGTACTTTCGCGTTATCGTACTGTCGTCATCGTATTATCGCATTGTCGTCATCGTATTATCGCATTGTCGCCATCGTACTATCAAATTGTCGCCATCGTACTATCGCACTATCGCATTGTCGCCCCCTGGATTTTAATGTGTAGCCACGATGGCTTAACGGTATTCCGTAGAAAGGCGTAGGGATAAAACGGTAGACGTTATTCCGGTCGTGATTAAATGAGTTCGTCCGTAACTCAAAAAGTACTTGTGCTAGGTAAATGAAACTCGGTATTTGGATAGAGGGTCATTTGGGGAATATCCACTTTATTTAATTTTTTTTCTGACAAAAATTGTGTTTGCTATAGTTTAAGAAACAAATGAAAACTTAAATCTGGGCTGCCTCAACGCAAGGTTGATGAAACTCGGTGTGTGGATAGAGGACCGTATGGGGTCTGTGCACATTATTTCAGTCAGTCAGTCGTGATCACCATAGTTCGAGTTATCCCCCTTAGACCATTATTTCAAAGTATGTGAAAGCGAGGCTCATTTGAAACTGTATTGTCAATACGCTAGCGCAGTTTGATAAGTCTTTGATATTTAAGATTTGATCTTAGTGCAACTTGTTTTGCTAGTTCAAATCCCGGTAAAACCGGTTACCAGGAGGGCATTTCCAATTTTGACCACGTAGTCAATATTTAAATATATTTGGTAGAAGACCGCTATATGATTTTAAATACAAGATACCAAACCACCTGACGTTGTGGTTTCAGAGAAAAAGATTTATGAAATCGTTTTCCTATTAAGTGTATATTTACCAAGTGACCACCTAGGCCGTTGACTTGGATATACTTTGAGACAACTTTGTACGAGACCACTACATAATGATAAAGACCAAATATCACTGCTTTCATGCAACTTTATAGTTTGTGAGAAGAAGTTTTATTAAACTTTCACTATCTGATATAAGGGGAA